>WNWK01036481.1:0-19131 GCA_009830355.1 Cherax destructor | reverse complement strand
ACCACACATGATATGCCATACCATGCGCATGCTAAGCACATACTATGCACTATACACTATATACACTATACACACGGTGAACAAACACTCCATTATCGTAACAAGAGCACACGGTGTATGCGCGCCTGTTTGGGGAAGGGGAAGGGGGGGTGGAAATAATTTTACCCCTCAACCTCCGCCTCCTCCTCCCGCATGAGGCCTAACCTCACCGAACTCTCCTACCCATAGGTGACCGTTATGTTCCCTCACTGACTTCACATACACAACACTTTTCTCCTGAAGTCCATTAATAAACACTGACCTCTCCCTCTCCTCCCATTGCCTTTCCCTCTGTGTCTCTGGGACCCATTTGTACATAGCCATTGTGTCCCTTATTTTTTCCTGTAACTCTTGGTGGCATGGTCGAGCCTCACTTACTGCTATCCCCGCTCCTAATAGCTCTCCCCCTACATTCCTTGGCCTTACTTGGTGGACTGATAGGGCCTTAGCATAAGTCTCGCCTCCTTCCTTTGCACTGGGCTCCTCATTTAATAAGGGTAACTTGTTTCAGCATATTTATCTGATATTCTAGGGCCCGTATCCTGGTTTCTGCAGCTTCAGCTTGTGACTCCCATTTCTTCTTCTCTGCCTCCATCCTCTTCTCCATTTTCACAGAAAACACACCTAGTTTACTCTCCCACTCTTGTTCCATCCTTTTACATTGTTCTTCCATCCGTTTACATTGCTCTTCCATCCATTCTTCCTTACCAGGACCATCTTCCCCTGAACCTTCGACTCCCCCTTTGAGCCCAATTTTTTGTGTGTGTACTCACCTAGTTGTTGATGCAGGGGTCGAGTCATAGCTCCTGGCCCCGTTTCCTCACTGATTGCTACTAGGTCCTCTCTCTCCCTGCTGTGTGTGTGTGTTTTAAGTGCTCCAAACTTCAGAACACCCGTGACTTAACCTGATTCTTTTCCCTTCTATCTCTTCCCCCTTCTCCTTTCTCCTCTGGGTTTCTTTCTTTTCTTTTGCATTGTATTTGTCCTTCTTTATTTTATTTTCATTTTTCCCCCTCTGTGTTCTTGGCCTTACCCTATGCGGGCCACCAGCTTCATTAAAGGGGTCCTTTCCTAGTATATGACTAACTCCACTACTACTACTACTACCACTACTACCTCCATTATTACCCCTCCACTATTTTCTTGTGCCCTCCCCTGTCTGCCTGCCTATAAATACCCCTTCTACCTGTGTTTTGTGTTAGTGTGACTTTGTAAATGGTCCAAGTCGGACCGAAACGTCGTCGTAAGCTCCTCTCTTTTTTATATGTGCGGGTTGTGTATGTAGTGTGTGTGCATGTGTATGTGCGCGCATCTGTACTCACCTAATTGTACTCACCTAATTGTGGTTGCAGGGGTCGAGACTCTGTGTGTCTGTGTGTGTGTGTGTACTCACCTATTTGTACTCACATATTTGTGGTTGCAGAGGTCGAGTTATAGCTCCTGGCCCTGCCTCTTCACTGATCGCTATTAGGTCCTCTCTCTCCTTGCTCCATGAGCTTTATCAAACCTCGTCTTAAAACAATGTATGGTTCCTGCCTCCACTACGTCAATTTCTAGGCTATTCTACTTCCTGATAACTCTATGACTGAAGAAATACTTCCTAATATCCCTTTGACTCATCAGAGTCTTCATCTTCCCTTTGTGACCCCTTGTTTCTGTGTCCCATCTCTGTAACATCCTGTCTTTGTCCACTGTGTCAATTTCTCACAGTATTTTATATGTCGTTATCATGTCTTCCTTAACCCTCCTGTCCTCCAAAGTCGTCAGGCCGATTTCCCTTAACCTTTCTTCGTAGGACATTCCCCTTACCTCTGGGACTAGTCTTGTTGTAAACCTTTGCACTTTCTCTAATTTCTTGACGTGCTTTATAAGGTGTGGATTCCAAACTGGTACTGCATACTCCAATATGGGCCTGACATAATTATATGAATTAATACGCAAAATACGCAATAAACTACACATCGAAATAAATCGATAAATCCTACGGTTGGGTATTTTTAAAAAATTCGTATACTGATTACGAAGCTGCGAATTTACAATGATATTGTACGAAGGCAAATGTGCATTTGCCCGAAAGAAAATCTGTAATGAGAGATTTCAGAATTAGCAACGAAGTAATCCTAATGAAATATTAAGAAAAAATCATGACAGTCGCAGATAAATAACAGTAAAATAATGAAAATGAAAAAAAATTATTATGTATATTTATATTAATTACAAATACGTATATTTATTTGAATAATTCAAATAACCTGCCCCTCTAAACATGGACGATGATTATACTTTATTGCACAGCAAACTTCTTTTTATTACTAAATATAAGAGATGATTGGAATAAAAAAAACTTTGGGTTTGGGCAAAAGCTGATAGTCGATTTGTGAAAAATGTCAGCCAATTAATTTGTGCTATGAATCTAAAATTACCTAATTACCCAGTCTCTATTATTTTTTTTAGTTATTTAGGGAGTTTTTCTAGTTAACCTTCGCTCTCATTTCACGTGCATAGAAAATGGAATGTAGTGAGAGGAAAGTTTTCCTTAGGGAAGCACTATTATGTATGGCAGGTAATCAGGTTCAGTCCAAGGAGAGGGATAACTGCTCAAATTCCTTGGATCGCGGTCATTTCAGCAGCATCAGGTCAACTTCTTGAATGGAGAGGAGATACTGGTGCGCATGTGTGTATATGTAGTAGTTACTAGGTGTCAAACTCACTTGTCGATAGACACTTAGCGTGTGTGAGTACTCACCTATTTGTGGTTGTAGTGTATTCACCAATTTGTGGTTGCAGGGTCGATTCATAGCTCCTGGCCCCGCCTCTTCACTGGCCTGTACTGTGTCACTCTCCCTGCACCATGAGCTTTATCATACCTCTTCTTGAAGCTATGAATGGATCCTGCCTCCACTACATCACTTCCCGAGCTATTCCACTTCTTCACCACTTTTTCGTCGAGGTCATTCCACTTCAGGTCTCCTAGAGACTGATGAAATACTTTCTGGCATTCCTGTGACTCACCTATTTTTAACTTCCAGCTGTGCCCCCTAGTACCTGTTTCCAGCCTCTCAAACAGCCTGTGTGCGTTATCAATTCCTCTGAGTATTTTGCGTGTTATCATGTCTCTTCCTGTTATTCTGTCCTCTAAGATCGTTACTCACGAAATCGTAATGACACGATTGCAAACAAACCATACCACGGGTGGGGTTCGAACCCGCGGTCAGAGTCTCAAAACTCCAGACCGTCGCGTAAGCCACTGGGCCAGCTAGTTTCAATAAGATTCATCCAACTAGGTATATTTCTACACCATAGATAGGTTAGCATAGGCACCACTGTGTCCACAAATACAAGTTTTTACAGACGAATCTCCCGCTAGCGTGGCCGTGACGAACTCTAGCTCAAGTCCCCTTCAAAGCCGTCAACTTGGCTAGAGTTCGTCACGGCCATGCTAGCGGGAGATTCGTCTGTAAAAACTTGCATTTGTGGACACAGTGTGCCTATGTAACCTTCCTATAATGTGAAATATACCAAGTTGGATGAATCTTATTGAAGCTACTGGCCCAGTGGCTTACGCGACGGTCTGGAGTTTTGAGACTCTCTGACCGGGGTTCGAACCCCACCCGTGGTATGTTTGTTTGCAATCGTTCATTACATTTCGTGAGTCATGTTGACGGCTTTGAAGGGGACTTGAGCTAGAGTTCGTCACGGCCATGCTAGCGGGAGATTCGTATGTAAAAACTTGCATTTGTGGACACAGTGGTGCCTATGCTAACCTTCCTATGTTGTAGAAATATACCAAGTTGGATGAATCTTATTGAAGCTAGCTGGCCCAGTGGCTTACGCAACGGTCTGGAGTTTTGAGACTCTCTGACCGCAGGTTCGAACCCCACCCGTGGATGGTTTCTCTAAGATCGTTATATTCAATTCCTTTAGCCCCTCTTGATAGCTCATACCCCTCAACTTTGGAACTAGTCTCATTCCACAATTTTGCACTTTCTCCAGTTTCTTAACCTCCTTCCTCTGGTGTGGTTTCCATACTGGTGCTGCGTACACAGAGACAAGCCTGACATATGTTGTATAAAACGCCTGGAACCAATCTCACATGAGTTTCCTGAAAGCCACTGTTAGTCGACCATTGGCTGCAGAGATTATTTGGTTGCTGTGAACCTCTGGCGATATGTTAGTCACTATTGTTATATATCACTGCAACTACTACTATGGGTCCCCGGTATTAACTGAGCCGACTATGAAGTCGTGCGCCTCTTGTCTGTTTATCCCTCTCACCTCTTCAAACCTCCACTGATTTTTGGTTAGGAGTGCCATTCCTTTCCCTGTGTCCTGTTTCCAGATGTCTTCACTCCGGCCTTCCATCATCCTGAGATTAATGGCACTGGACTCGTGTTCCTAGCAAAACAGCACTAATGTCCTCAGTGATCAAATAGTTGGTAGAAACTATTTTACATTTGGTAAGGTTTAATGATAAGCCTAGGCTTTCTATTTTTTTCCTGATGTCCTCTAGGAGAATTTCCGTAGTGCCAAACAGGGTACCATCATACAAGAACCAAATGTTGAGCTCGCTGGACAGTGTTTCTGTGATATCTCTGATGACTAGACAAAAACAATAGGGCGAATGGATCTCGTGTTGCACACCTTCACATGAGTCGATTTCGTGTTCACTATACAGGAATTTAGAAATACCACTATAACATGACTGAATGGAGAGAGGGAAGAGAAATGTCTATATACTGCACCAAAAAGCAGCATCCCTTCTGACTAAGTGGAATGCATTGGCATAGTACAATTTGATCAGGCCTTTTTCATCTGACGTATTAGTGAATACCCATGCTGCATAGGAAGCTGCCTCAATCCCAAAACCGAGCTATGTTGGTTTCAGTATTGCGGCAGCCTCGTGATTCACATTTTTCACTGCAGCCTTGGCAACAAAGCGTCGGAGGGTGTTGCAAGGAGCAATGCGTCTGATTCCTCCATCTTTTTTTCCGTAAGACACAGTGATGCATCGAAGAACAGCAGCCTAATGGTCTCAGGGACACCCCCAGTCAGGCAGACATTGGCAAATCTGGTGGACTCAGACAATAAGTTCTCTTTAACATCGCCGAGTGCTGGGAGGAGAATTTGCTTTAAATTTTGTGTCCTTAAACCCCGAAATTATCTGCTGATCCATGTGGGGAAGATATAGCAGCTTTATACAGATCAGCATCCTGAAAAAGGATGCTGAGGTTAATATTAGTGTTAGGAGCTCTGGGTGGATGTTTGCTCTACAGAGTTTGTGCAGTTGTGGCATTCATAGGGGCAATGATATCCCTACTTGTTAGACGTTTGAGTGCTCCAATAGTATTTCCCTCTTCCATTTTTTTTTTTTTTTTTTTGGGGGGGTTAATTCGGGCTCTAATCTGAAGCTTCAGGTGTTCTTTTGCTTGCATTCCCAAGGAGGTATTTGTCACACTAGAAAGTGAATGTATTTTTTGCTCTCATAATGATTGTTGCTAGGGCCTTGTCCCTCCTGGGTAGGACAGACAAACAAGTAGTATCAAACAGCAGGAGGTTGTGTCAGGATCCAGTGATTGATGGCGCATCGTTGACTTTTTTCAAGAGGTCAGTGAATTTGGTAGCAACTTCAAGGCGAATTGCTTTGGGGATGTGTGACAGTCCTTGTTAATGTTAATTTGACAGAAGCTGTTATGTCCTCCGAACAGTGAAGTCTGCGTAACTGTCAGCTCTGTCTGTTGGGAGGGGCTGGTTGCTGTTACCAGTTGAAGGCCTCCAGAAACCATGAGACTCATTGTGTGTACGGATGTTGCCGTCTGTGGGATTGAGGTCACGGTCCTTGTTGTACACATGGCAGTTGCCGTGTTGCCGGGTGCTACCACACTGGTCATGGAGGGAAGATCCTTGGGAGCCCGACACGACTTGTAATATTATTTGGATTGTGGGCGTTTGAAGGCACCAGCTGGGGTTAGTTAGTTTAATATCCTTATTATGCACCCCATTTCCATTCTGAAGGCGGTAGTCAAAAGATTACATAGGTACATAATGGGACCAGTTTTGATAGCTGAACAAGTTACAGTAGTAATGAACTGGGAAAAGACAGATGAAGCAGTATATGGGGAATGTGGGGTATGGGGTATGGTGTATGGGGTTAGGGGCGGTGTACATAAGTGGTTCTTCGAGCTCACTCGCCTACTGCACCTCAGAGGAAATTCCTTTTGAAATACTTGTGAGGATGGTCCTTGGTATTCTGTGCTGTCTCTGAGAAATCGTAAAGTTGCCCTTAATTCTCATGTGAATGTAATTGGTCGAGCCCTGGATGGCAACGTCTTAGTTGTATATGAATGGTGACTGCCCACAAGGAAGAGGAAACTACACACGTTGTAGAACAAGCACTTATTGGGACAATGTTTCATTTTGTGTTCAGCTTTATGTCATGACAACATTTCACTCTTCAAAGAGTGAAAACGTTGCCGCGGTAAAGTCTTGTTTTGCAAGATTTTGCTTCGCTTTCACTATGTTTTTCTCCCCGGCACTTCACAAGCCAACACTTTCTGCAGCCATGCTCTGTTTGGGAAGTCTCCATTTCTGCTGAGCCTTGGAGCAAAACCATCAAGGTTACAAATTATTCCAAAGGCTCTTCTTAACGTCAAATACCCGAGGCAGTCAGGTCCAACCTAGAATGCCATTTTCTCTTGCTAGTTCCCGTTTTCTTCCATTACCCCAACAAGCAGCATAATGAAAATAGGGTTTAATGGTTGCCGGAGCAATGTTCAAAATTAATCTCTTTTCGTCCTGTTTGGATTAATTAGCCGCTCGTTGGAGCACTAAGCAGCTGCTAGGGGAGAGAGACAATGGGTTTTTCCCATGGAAGCAGGTGCCGAGAGTATTAAATTACCTGATTTTCTTGATCAAAGGCATGGTAAACCCGGTGTTTACGTCACTACTGGTGACAACTCCAAACAGGCAACAACATCAGCAGAAAAACAAAAAAAAATATCACATTATTATTCGTATGTTCTTGTTTAATTGTGACCTTGCTCTTCTATATCTTATGTGATTAACTTTCCCCACAACTATGTAGACTATGTAGACTCAATATACATGTACGCACTAGTCTGGCTGTAACTTACAGGGTTATATATATATATATATATATATATATATATATATATATATATATATATATATATATATATATATATATATATATATATATATATATATATATATATATATATATATATAGTGCCATCACTGAATGGGAGACTCTTGCTGCTCCAACACCAAAACCTAGTGAAGAACAGGCCTACAAACAGTCAAGCTGGGACAGCCCCATTGTTGAAAAGATACTTGCCAATATGCTCAGGGCCGTAACATCAGACAGGAGACTGCCCGTCTCCTAGCAGTGAGTGTACCTCACTCTGGGGACTTCCTCCAAACAGTTCCCATTTCGGCCATGGGAACACGCCTGGACCCTAAGACCCTTCGTATTGCAGTGGCTCTGCGCCTTGCTGCCCCCATTCACACGGAATATACGTGTATTTGCGGCGATGCGCAAGCCGACCAATATGGTCTACATGGTCTTAACTGTTCTAAAACCAAGGGTTGGCATGCAAGACACAATGAGGTCAACGACATCATAAAGAGAACCCTCGCTACAGCTGGATGCCCAGCCGAGAGAGAGCCTCGATCACTAGCAGCCAACAACGCCCACAACCCAGCAAACCGCCCCGACGGGATCACCATCTATCCTTGGAAGAATGGCAAGCTCTTAGCATGGGATTATACCTGCGTGTCGACACTGGCTGGCACTACATCCATCACAGTGTTGGGCGACAGGGAGGAGCTGCTGACCACAGAGAGGAGTACAAGATCGGCAAGTACAGGGACATAAGCCAACAGTATAAATTTGTCCCAGTGGGATCGGAGACCTTGGGAGCGTGGGGAAAAAATGCAACACGTTTCCTTAAAGAGCTGGGTTCCAGACTCATCGACACCACCAGGGACCCAAGGGCAGCCACGTTCATGTTCCAGCGTCTCAGCGTGGCCATCCAGAGGGAAACGCATGCTGCATACTCGGCTCGCGTCCGGCTTCGGAGGAGCTGGAGGAGATTCATAATCTTTGACATATTGTACCATTGTATTCATGTTCATGTTTGTGTGTTTTATAAATGTATTCTGTCTATTAATAAAGCATTTATATGTATGTATGTGTGTATATAGGATGGGGTGGTAGGAGAAGTGGAATATTCAAACGGCTTCAGGAAGAAATCCAAATATTCTTCCTTGATGCCTTTTATCCACTTCTCCGAGGCTATGGGTCCCACAATTTGCACCAGAGGTGGACCCCATCTTATATATATATATATATATATATATATATATATATATATATATATATATATATATATATATATATATATATTATATATTCTCCATGGGGAAGTGGAACAGAATTCTTCCTCCGTAAGCCATGCGTGTCGTAAGAGGCGACTAAAATGCCGGGAGCAAGGGGCTAGTAACCCCTTCTCCTGTATATATTACTAAATGTAAAAGGAAAAACTTTCGTTTTCATTTTGGCCACCCCTTCGGTGGGAAACGGCCGACGTGTTGAAAGAAGATATATATATATATATATATATATATATATATATATATATATATATATATATATATATATATATATATATATATATATATATATATATTAATTTTCGACTTGCCGTGACTGAACGTTAGACTAGAAAATTATCCACATGTCGCCTGGTCATAGAATGTCATCGTTTATGAAGATGTCATCAGAGTCAGTGGAGATGCCAAGCCAGTACCTAATTATGGAAAGGCTTTATACTGTCGTTACCTCGCCAAACTCAGTTACCCAGATATAAAAAGCTAATTGTTTTTTTCAGAAATATGCAGATTTGATAACGTCGTTAGATTTTTTTCCCTCTAGTCACATGCTGAAATATTGTTATGGAAGTTCGGCAGCCGTGTTAAGGTCATTTACCGGAGAGAATTTGGTGTTCTCTGTTTTTGCGGGAGATGGTAATTTTATTGGCGATTATACTGCATAATCTAACAAAAATCTATGTTTAAACAGAGTAAATTACTTGATTTCCTAGGTTGCGAACCATTGACTGCACAGGACAATAATTTCATCTGTATACAAACAATTATTCCCTAAGATAGAGATTTAAGTAATTTCCGTGTTTATTCACTATGAGATGCACGGATCTTGATGTATTTAGTGTATGTGCTGTGTTCGTTAATCAGATATTCTGGTCAAAGATATTAATACGCACTCAGGATAATGTTATTTAACTACGATAAAACAAATTATACTAAATTAGGTACACACACATTAATAGATCTTGAATGACTGAATCTATTACAACATACACACACACATGAGCATTTGGTACAGCAGTGTGCATACTAGCTGTTTTAGTGATGAAATTAGATATTTTGGAAAATTAATGTTTATTTGAAAAATACATGGCAATGATATGACAGATAATTGACTTAATAAGAGACAAGACTACCTTTTGCTTTTAAAATCATTGCTACACGCTTTTGGCATAGAATCAACCAATGTTGAACACATTTTGGAAGGGTTTTCGTCGTGGTATCAGGTCCTAATAATCCCAGCAATTAGCTTCTCCACAGCTGAATAGTCTTGTTTCGCGATCCTGCGTTCGGTTTTTGCCCATAGATATACAGTTGAGGTCGGGAGAGTTTCTTGGCCAATTTAGAACATTTATCCCACTCTCTTCGAAGAATGTCAGCATTTTTCTGAAGTGTGATATGGAGCAAGATCCTGCTGGAAAATGCCTTCTCCATCAGGAAAGTCTCTGTCCACAATGGGAGGCAAATGAGTTTCCAGGATTGCGTTGAATTTGTCACCGTTCATCGTTCCCTCAACAATAACAAGCCATCCAGGGCATTTAGCAGTAAGACTACTCTCAAAACATCTTCCTAGGTGGATGTTTTCGCCGAAGAGGTTCGCCTTTACTCTGTCTCACTACAACTGATCTGTACCCATGTACTTCAAAAAAGCGCCTCATCTGAAAATATAACTTTTGGCCATTCATCTGCTGTCCATCCCATATGATCGCGTACCCACCGCAGCCGTTTTTTCTTCATAGCAGCAGTCAGTAATTGTTTCTTTACCGGCTTTCTGGCAGTTCTGCCAGCTTCAAGAAGCCCTCATCGAACAGTTGAAGAATCAACATTTACGCCAACTGAAGCGAAATCTCTCTGTATGTCTTTGCTGGCTTTCTTGGGAAGCGTTTCCTCACTACTATGCCTCAGCTCGATACACCTGCTTCTCATCTAATCATGTTTACTTGCCATGATGAAATCCGTTTCTTTTCTAACATTTAAGTTCCTCAAACCGACTATTTCCTATGATAACCTTTCCATCGTTAGTTGTCTTACGTTTCATTCTACATCTTCCTCGACGCGGCGCTCCACAATCACCAGTGTCGTCAGCTCTCTTAAGAATACTACTAACAGCTGACTTTGCTACGCTCAATTTTTTTGCGATTTGTCTGATATTGAAATCACGGTCTGGAGTTTTGAGACTCTCTGATCGCGGGTTCGAACCCCACCCGTGGTATGGTTTGTTTAGCTACAATACTTGCACGCTTCCTAGGTGCAACATCCATCGTGAATTTTAGCTGTATCATGAACTGAAGGGAAGAATTTGGCGAAACCAGAATCACTCACAGAGCACGCTTGCAGGAATAGCCTTACAGAACAACAGCTGTTGTAGCACTGACGAGAGTCGCAGCTGCATAGTTGCCAGAAGTTGGTAGCCAACTCCTCTGAAAAGAAAAGAACCCAAACCACATTAAGCCTTACTATGAAAGCTATCTTGATATACCTCTGCTTAAGAATTTGAATATCAAAGTTGTATTTAAAAATATTCATACAGAAAAAAAACTTTTGACAAAAAAAATCCCCGAAAATACTGAAGGTGTTTCTACAAGATTACTTATAAAAAAAATTGATGAAAGTTTATTTCGGTCAAACTGGGAAAAGTCTCGAAGATTACAACAACAAATATAGCATTAGAGGTGGACAAAATTCTGATACTCTGTTTATTCATGTAAGTAATTTTAACCATCCAGTTGATTTTCAAAAGTCCAAGAAAGTTATATCAAGCAGGTCCATGATTGAGAGAAATATAATAGAATCAAGTTTCATGAAAAACAGTTTTGAAATTGATATGAATATTGCTTTAGGATTATACAAATTGGATTCATTTATAATTAATAAAATTTGGGAAGAATTTAAGATACAATCGACAAGTTAAAAGCTTAAAGCTTGGGAGAATAATATAAGCTGTGTTTGACATGTCCTTGACCACCTACCTTCATCATCATAAGAAGGTCAGGTATTGTAAGTTGATCGCGAGGTGTTATCTCGTCATTATATGCATTTCTCTTGGTCTTTTATTTTTGCAAATCCTTGATAATGTGAGAAATCGTGAAAACGCTTGGAATTTCACTTTTTTTCACTGTGGATCTTTGTATATATATATATATATATATATATATATATATATATATATATATATATATATATATATATATATATATATATATATATATATGAATAACAACACTGCAACTAGCCGAGGATTCGAACCCATGTAGTTTTTGGCCCTGCCTCTAGGGTTGAGCGAAAATTACATAACCCCTTAACCCACTGGACCACACAATCCTACAAGAACCAAGCACCCAGCCAAGCTAGGTGTGTTACTCTTGAGTCCGAGGACATACGGTGGTGTTGGTGCCTCTAAGCTAGTTTCATTCTCATCCCCGTTTGGTGTACTAGCCTCCACAAGCAGTATATATATTATTGTGACCACGAGGCAGGGCCAAAAACTACAAGGGTTCGAATCCTCGGCAAGTCGCAGTGTTGTTATTAATTCAATACCACTCGTTCCTGGTCACAATAATATATATACTGCTTGTGGAGGCTAGTACACTAAACGTGGATAAGAATTAAATTAGCCTAGAGGCACCCATACCACCGTATGTCCTCAGACAAAGAGTAACACACCTAGCTTGGCTGGGTGCTTGGTTCTTGTAGGATTTTGTGGTCCAGTGGGTTAAGGCGTCATGTGATTTTCGTTCACCACAAGGTAAGGCCAAAAACTACATAGGTTCGAACCCTCGGCTAGTCGCAGTGTTGTTATTGATTCACTACCACTCGTTCGTGGTCACAATAATATTCAAAACAACCACGGGGGAGTAGAATGATAGCTCTAGGTCTTTCGTGTTGCAATCAACACACAATCAGGAGCTTGCAAAATTGCAAAAAAAAGAGGAGGATGACCAAGCAAGTACGTTCCCAAAGGGCAGTCTTCATTGGAGTGAGTGAGGGAGAGAGAAGGGTACAGGAAGTGCCCCCAGGCACAACAGTGCCCACAGCCAGAAGGATGAATATTATAGCATTAGAAAAATCCCGCAAGCATTGATATTGTAATAGAGTAAACGAAATTAATGTGGCAATAATAAAATATTTGGTCATATTCCACTATGATATCAATAACTTTACATTCATAAATATATTGTCAGTGATATAGAAATCACTGGCAATTATGGGGTAGCCTCTCATGGGACACCGTGTCAATTTAAAGTGATGAGAAAACGGTAACATTTAATGGGAGACTTCTAAAACTTATGTAAAGGAAATGAGAATCATTAAAATAAACTCATTTAAAGAGGGAGGCATGTGTAATAACAATAATAACATAATTCTGAGGTAAACTCTTGTTCAGTCTTCAGAAACTGCAGGAAAAATAGGCCCTAATTCCTCAGTGTGGCACTACATTTAAGACAGTCTAGTGAATTCATACAAGAGCCCAATTTTACACTGTGTACTATTGCCTTAACTAAAAACGCATCTAATTTGAATAACCCGTCACTGATATTGTATAATGAATTCCTATCATGCTTAATAACTGCCGATTCTACAATATTCCTTTCAAGCCAAGAGGAACAAGGGAAGATGACTCTTGCTCCCCGCCTATTTGCCGAGTTATTACAAGTTCTAATATGGTTGAAAATCGCGTTCGACTCCTGTGCTATACGTATCGAATAACGGTGCTGGGAAATTCTCACTTCCAATGGTTTTCCCGTTTGCCCCAAATAGGAGACACTGCAACCGTAGCAACAAACTCTGTAGACACCACCAACACGTTGTTGGGGTGAATTCTTTATCAGAATGCTTCTAACAGTAGGTGAATTTTTAAATACTACTTGTATATTAAATCTTCTAAGAGCATTCGGCATGACAGATAAATTCTCGTTATATGGGAGGACCAGCACATTCTTGGTCTGAGGTGTTATCCTAGGTTCTGTTCTATAATAGGTTTTCTTAGCTGCCAGCAAGGCAGATTCCACAAACACCTTAGGATACCGCAGTTTCATGCCAATGTAAAATATTTTCTTATTTTTTTCCTCTAGGAACTCCGGACTGCACACTCTATAGCCTCTCAGAAACATGGTAAGAAATACACTCCTTTTAATATATACATACATATATATATATATATATATATATATATATATATATATATATATGTCGTGCCGATTAGGTAAAACTTGCGATTTTGGCTTAAATAGCAACGCTCACCTTGCCATATAAGAAAAGTGAAAATTTGTGTATGCAATAATTTCGCCAAAATCATTCTGAACATAACGAAAAAAATATATTTCATTGTGTTTGTGTATTATTAAATTAATGTTAACGTATCTAAAATATATTTAGTTGGGTTAGGCGAATTTAAATTGCGCTTGTTGTAATAAGGTTAGGTAGGTTTTCAAAGTTTCTCTTGGTACAAAATTATAAATTCTTACATTAACATATATGAAAAAAATATATCTTTAAACGTATAAGAGACAATTTTAGAAAGGACTTAATTTTAGATGAGTTCTTGCTAATTGACCAGTTTTACCTAATCGGCACGACATATATATATATATATATATATATATATATATATATATATATATATATATATATATATATATATATATATATATATATATATATATATATATATATATATGTGTGTGTGTGTCGTGCCGAATAGGTAAAATTGGTCAATTAGCAAAACCTCGTTTAAAATTAAGTCCTTTCTAAAAATTTCTCTTATACCTTTAAAGATATATTTTTTAATTTATGTTAATGTAAAAATTAATAATTTTGTATCAAAAGAACCTTAGAAAACTTACCTAACCCGTACCTAATCGTACGTCAGTTTGCGTGCTGCCAGCAGTAACAGCCTGGTTGATCAGACCCTGATCCACCATGAGGCCTGGTCTCAGACCGAGCCGAGGGGGCGATGACCCCCGAACCCTCTCCATGTAAACTCCAGGTAACCTTATTATAACAAGTACAGTTTAATTTAGTCTAATCCAACTAAATATATTTTAGATAAGTTTACAATAATTTAATAATAAACAAACACAATGAAATATTTGTTTTTCGTTAGGTTCAGAATGATTTTTGCGAAATTATAGTATACACATATTTTCGCTTGCCTTATTCCGCAAGAAGAGCGTAGCTTTTTAAGGCAAAATTGCAAGTTTTACCTATTCGGCTCGACATATATATACCTACATTAATATGTATGTATATGTATATATATATATATATATATATATATATATATATATATATATATATATATATATATATATATATATATATATATATATATATATATATATATATATATATATATATATATATATATATAGGATGGGGTCCACCTCTGGTACAAATTGTGGGACCCATAGCCTCGGAGAAGTGGATAAAAGGCTTCAAGGAAGAATATTTGGATTTCTTCCTGATGCCATTTGAATATTCCACTTCTCCTACCACCCATCTTTTAATTTTTTTTTTTACCAATAGGTATGTTTTATTACATAATATGGTACAAAAGATTTGAGAGATACATTGTTGATATAAAGATGGCATATACAGTACACGAGGTGAGAGATACATGTCTAGTACATATTGTTACATCTTTGTCACTGATTATAATGCGAAAATCTCATCCAGCTCTTCCGAGCTGGTGCGCGTGCCCAGAATACAGCATGCATTACCCCTCTGAACAGCAGCGCTGAGTCGCTGGAACAGAAAACTAGCTGCCCTGGGATCCCTAGTTACCCTGTTGAGTCTTTTGCCCAGCTCCTTGAGGAACTTAGATGCACTCTTTCCCCATGAGCCAAGGGTCTCTGAGCCTATGGGAACAAACATATAATGATGGGCAAGTTCTCCATATTTTCTCGACTTCTGGGACTCCCTGAAGGTGGCAGCAGCCCCTCCTTCCTCCCTGGTGTACTGGAGATAGGTATCAGCCAAGGTAGATGCACATGTGTAGTCCCACACCACCTGCTTGCCGTCTGTCCAGGCTTGAAGGGTGATACCATCTGGACGCTTTTGGTTGCCATCAGATCTGCATAGTTGGGGTGGTTCCCTTACTGCTGGGCATCCGGCTGTTGTGAGGCTCCTCTTGATAATGTTATTAACCTCTTCATGTCTTGCAATCTTTCCTCGGATTTACGACACACAAGACCATGGTACCCGAATCGGTCTGCTGCTTCACTGCCACAAATACACCTGTGTTCGGCGAGAATAGGGGCGGCAAGTCGAAGGGCAACACCAATGCGGATGGTCTGTGGGTCGAGGCGTGTGCCAAGGCTGGAGTTGGGAACAGCCAAAGAAAGTCCCCTGCATGAGGAGCTCTCACTGCAAGTAGGCGGGCTCTATCCTTCCCTGACACACTCTGAAGCATTGCTGAGGCTATATTCTCTACTATTGGGCCATCCCAGTGCGACTGTTTGTAGTTGTTGGGGGAGCAGGCCTGGTTTCAGAGCCTGTTAGGTTATCCCAGATCCTGGCTCCATCAACGAACTTTTGGTCATGGATTCCAATCGTGTCCCTAAGATGTTCAGGGAGAATTGCTGCTACAAGCCCTCTGGATGCAATGCATGAAGACAGGAAAGCAGGTAGAGCAATCTGAGATGACTTCGGACACCAATGCCTCCTAGTCTGACTGGGAGTGTAGCTTGGTCCCACTGCCCATCTTCTAGAGTAAGGTTAAGTACTTTAGTAAAGATCTGCCTCAGGATACTGTCATATTCGTGCAGTATAGGATTATCATATGAAGGAGCACATCTTAGGAAATATGTCAACCTGGGCAGACTCAAGCATTTTGTGAGGAGGTACAAGGCATCATGGGTGTCAAGATTGCCTATTCGTTGTTCCATTCTCCTCAATTCTTCCAGTTTCTTCCTGAGAATTGTGTCAATGGCATCTCTTCCCAGAGGTGCTCCAAGCAAGACACTATTAGTAGGGGCAATGACTGTTGCTCCTGGTAGTTTTGATAGCACTGCATCTATCACTTGTTGATTGACTGATATGATTTCACATTTGGATGGATTCAGGATGAGACCCATTTCCTGTCCCTGTGTCATCACCTGTGTAAGATCATCTACAAGGGACTCCTTTGTACCTGCTAGTGTGCCATCATCCAGGAACCAGATGTTTAGCTCACTGGTCAGTCTTACTGTGATTTCCCTAACTGCTATACAGAAGAGAAATGGTGCGAGAGGGTCCCCTTGCTGGACACCCTCTGATGATGTGATTTCATGCTCTCCAAACAGGAGCATTGATTCCTTGCTATATCCAGCTGAAACAAAAGGGAAGAGACCTGGAAAATGTTCTTGTACAGCTGCTAATACTACGTCCCTTTTCAGGAGATTAAATGCATTCTTGAAATCTAATTTAACCACTGCATTGTCCTCAGGCAGGTTGTCGATATATGCCCTTGTTGCATGAACCGCTGCTTCACTTCCTTGAGAGACCCCAAAGCCAAGCTGGTTTGGTTGAAGCATGATGGCTGCCTCTGCGCGAATACTTCTGACAGCAGCTTTAGAAACGAGGCGGCGAAACGTGTTGCCCACTGCGATTGGCCTAATTCCTCCATCCTTCTTTTAAGGGCACAAAGTGATGCTCCAAAAGAAAGGTTTAATCTCGTCAGGAATCAGACCAGCCAAGGAATTGTTGACGAACCTTGTGATCTCTGACAGCAGTGTCTCTGCAATCTCCCCGATAACTGGATTAACCATTTCCTTTAAATGTTGTGGCCTTATTCCAGTGTAACCCCAGCAGAGCCGGAAGGGAATGACATTATTGCTTTGTAAATGTCCGAGTCTTGCACAATCAGTGGTTCCACAGTGGGGACAGAGGTGTTGGAACTGTTGGTACCCTGGTTTCCCTGGCAGGGTGCTTTCCTCTAAGTGCTTCAGCAGTGTCAGCATCTCTGGGGGCAACTGTATCTTCACTGGTGATAATTCTGATTGCTCCCACTGTGTTGCCCTCTTCAATTTTCTTGCTCACTTGGACTCTGATTTTTCGCTGTCAGTGGAGTGAGTGGGGGTTCTGCCTCTCCCATTTTTGTGTTGATGGGGAAGGGGAATGAGGTTATCAGCTCTAGGAAAGTCTCTTAAGGTTTTAATGATCATTGAGGCTAGCCTCTTTCCCCTTCTTTCCGGCACAGCTAAGCAGACATTGCCAAAAAGTAGTAAGTTGTGCCATGCCTTGATGGTTGGTGGAGCATTTAGGATAGCAGAACCATCGTTTACTTTTATTAAGAGGTCTGTAAGTTTCCCAGCTGCGTGTGGACGGGCTGCTTTGGGAATATGTGTGAGTGTTCTGATACCTGTTGCTTTAATTGCTTCCAGGATATTATCTGATGAGATGAGATCTGTTGGAGTGGGTTCAGGTGCCTGAAGTGGCTCTGGGTCATCACTGTCCACAGGAGGACATCCTGAACCCGGGCAGCTGCCATGTTTACGGAGGAAACCATTAGAGTTGAGACAACGAAGCTGTAAACACGACCGACACTTGCCTCTCCTAGTATTGCCAGCCGTGCCATTTCCCTGGCTGCTCGCTTCCTCCTGACTGGCATTCATCTGGCTAGGTAGACTGTAGTGGAGTATGACATGCTGGGTGGGTAAGGTGCGTGGAAGGTAGTGAACTTGACCGTGGTGGCCTGGTAGGGCTTGAGGGGTGTCGCTGGGATTTGGGTGAGGGAGGCGCAGGTAGTTGGGTGGGGTCGCCAGGGAGAGGAGTGAGGGAGTACACTACACATGGATTTTGCACTCTATATATTGTTCACACTGTCTTACAATACACACAATACACACAACATTATTTGTTTTCCATGTACGTCATGAAAGATGTGGGTATGTGCACTGTTGAACACCAGTGTCTTCCTTCACCACCTACACACAGCGCCTCTTCCCTCTCCCCTGTGGCGTGGGGGAGGAGGCACTGGTCACTCCCTCGTTAACATTAACCACACATTGTTTTCCATAACATATGTCTCTAATTATTCCATGCATCGACACGTAATCATTTCTAGGTTAACTGGAAGCATGGCGCATGGTGCTGGAGGTAGATGTTTTTATGAGAGATTTCCGAGGTTTGTATATACGATAATCTTGGCCGGCACACAGTGTAGGCCTTATTCTCCCCACCGACACTGGCCATCTTCCACACTACCACCACTCACCAACCTTCACAAACTGCACATCATTTCCACTATTTGCGTTGAAACGATGCACTGTAATGTTTTCTCACTGCACTGGAATCTTCCCAAAGTATTCACACTGAGTCCTGTTCAGTCTTAGATCTGGTCAGCCTCGTTGATCAGTACTTATCCTTGAAAATCCGCAGCTAGCCCGCCACACGTCTTGCCATGCCAGCGGCATGGGCGGCATACATATATATATATATATATATATATATATATATATATATATATATATATATATATATATATATATGTATGTATATATATGACCAATAGAGTAGAGACCACTTCTCCCTACTAAGGAAACTCCGTTCCCTTATAAAGAAAACCATCTAGACATAACACTTACTTTCCACAAGAAATAGTGTTATATATGTGGATAAAATTTCTGTTTAAAGAGGAGAAAACTTTTTACATCCTAGTAAACGATGCGCACACCATTACCCAACAGCATAACAGTATTTCCATCG
>WNWK01036480.1:0-19132 GCA_009830355.1 Cherax destructor | reverse complement strand
GCATCTTGGTTCACTTCACAGAGCAAAGTGGTTCAGTCCACAGAGAACCCTAGACACGTCCTCTCTGAGCTAAGAACAGATCACCTCTGAGCTAAGAACAGATCACCTCTGTGATAGTAGTAGAGATGTGACCACATAGTTTTGAGGTGGTCAGTCCCTCAGCCAGGATGAGTTTTGTTCCATAGTGTGGAACAATGTTGGTGTTGTTGCAAGTTTGTTCACATAACGACGGTATTAATAACAACATAGTGTCTGTTATATGGTCATGAGAGTATTGTTGGTTTATGTGTATGTTGGGTGTATGTGGCAGTGATGTTGAGTGTATGTGGCAGTGATGTTGAGTGTGTGTGACAGTGATGTTGGGTGTATGTAGCAGTGATGTTGAGTGTATGTGACAGTGATGTTGGGTGTATGTGGCAGTGATGTTGAGTGTATGTGGCAGTGATGTTGGGTGTATGTGGCAGTTATGTTTAGTGTGTGACGTTGATGTTGAGTGTATGTGGCAGTGATGTTGAGTGTGTGTGACAGTGATGGGTGTATGTGGCAGTGATGTTGAGTGTATGTGGCAGTGATGTTGAGTGTATGTGGCAGTGATGTTTAGTGTATGTGGCAGTGATGTTGAGTGTATGTGGCAGTGATGTTGGGTGTAAGTGGCAGTGATGTTGAGTGTATGTGACGATTTTCAGTGTATGTGACAGTGATGTTGAGTGTATGTGACAGTGATGTTGAGTGTATGTGACGTTGATGTTGAGTGCATGTGACGTTGATGTTGAGTGTATGTGACGTTTATGTTGAGTGTATGTGACGTTGATGTTGAGTGCATGTGACGTTGATGTTGAGTGTATGTGACGTTTATGTTGAGTGTATGTGACGTTGATGTTGAGTGCATGTGACGTTGATGTTGAGTGTATGTGGCAGTGATGTTGAGTGTATGTGACAGTGATGTTGAGTGTATGTGGCAGTGATGTTGAGTGTATGTGGCAGTGATGTTAATAGTAACTGCTAACTGGAGGTTGTTCCCCTGCTGGGCGTGTATATACCATCAAGGTTATCAACACAGTGTATATACCATCAAGGTTATCAACAGTGTATATACCATCAAGGTTATCAACTGTGTATATACCATCAAGGTTATCAACAGTGTATATACCATCAAGGTTATCAACACAGTGTATATACCATCAAGGTTATCAACACAGTGTATATACCATCAAGGTTATCAACACAGTGTATATACCATCAAGGTTATCAACACAGTGTATATACCATCAAGGTTATCAACGCAGTGTATATACCATCAAGGTTATCAACGCAGTGTATATACCATCAAGGTTATCAACACAGTGTATATACCATCAAGGTTATCAACACAGTGTATATACCATCAAGGTTATCAACACAGTGTATATACCATCAAGGTTATCAACACAGTGTATATACCATCAAGGTTATCAACACAGTGTATATACCATCAAGGTTATCAACAGTGTATATACCATCAAGGCTATCAACAGTGTATATACCATCAAGGTTATCAACAGTGTAGATACCATCAAGGTTATCAACACTTTATATATCAAGGTTATCAACACTGTATATACCATCAAGGTTATCAACACTGTATATACCATCAAGGTTATCAACACGGTGTATATACCATCAAGGTTATCAACAGTGTATATACCATCAAGGTTATCAACGGTGTATATACCATCAAGGTTATCAACAGTGTATATACCATCAAGGTTATCAACAGTGTATATACCATCAAGGTTATCAACGGTGTATATACCATCAAGGTTATCAACGGTGTATATACCATCAAGGTTATCAACAGTGTATATACCATCAAGGTTATCAACAGTGTATATACCATCAAGGTTATCAACAGTGTATATACCATCAAGGTTTTCAGACAACTGATGTTCTTTCATTGTTTGATGGTACCGTTCCACTTATCTTACTAGTTATCATGACAGTTATCATGTTAATCATAACAGTTACCATATTAGTTATCATAACAGTTATCATGTTAGTTATCATAAGAGTTACCGTGTTAGTTATCACAACAGTTATGTTAGTTATATCAGTTATATTAGTTATTATAGCAGTTATGTTAGTTATCATAGCAGTTATATTAGTTATCACAGTAGTTATCATGTTAGTTATCACAGCAGTTATCATGCTAATTATAACAGTTATGTTAGTTATCACAGCAGTTATATTATAGCATTTATCATGTTAGATATAACAGTTATCATGTTAGTTATAGTAGTTATCATATTATGATAGCAGTTATAATGTTATGATAGTAGGTATCATAGGAATTATGTTAGTTATAGCAGTTTTCATAGCAGCTATGTTATAACAGTTATCATGTTAGTTATCATAGTTATGTTATAGCATTAATCATATTAGATATAGCAGTTATCATGTTAGTTATAGCAGTTGTCATGGTAGTTATAGCAGTTGTCACGGTAGTAATAGGTATCATGGTAGTTATAACAGTTATCAGGTTAGATATAGCAGTTATCATGTTAGTTATAGCAGGTATGTTATCATAGCAGTTATGTTAGTTATTACAGCATTTATCATGTTATCACAGCAGGTATCATGTTAAAACAGTTATCATGTTAGTTATAGCAGTTATCATGTTATAGCAGGTATGTTATCACAGCAGGTATCATGTTAGTTATCATAATTTATACTAGTTATCATAACAGTTATCTTAACTCAGCCTCAGGTCCAAGGTGAGACGAACCAATTTTTATACTAAGATTGTTATCTTTTGAGGTTATGAGATAATATTCTTAACAACAAAAACAACAACAAAAAACAACAACAGCAACAACAACATCAACAAAAACAACAGCAGCAACAACGACAACAACAGCAACAACAACGACAACAACAACAACAATAATAATAATTAAATGTAACATTTCACTTCATATTTTTGTGGACAAAAACTTGCTCTGGTATAAGTGACGTTGTGTCATGGTACCCACTGACACTGTCTTAGTGGTGCCCACTGACACTGTCTTAGTGGTGCCCACTGACACTGTCTTAGTGGTGCCCACTGACACTGTCTTAGTGGTGCCCACTGACACTGTCTTAGTGGTACCCACTGACACTGTCTTACTGGTGCCCACTGACACTGTCTTAGTGGTGCCCACTGACACTGTCTTAGTGGTGCCCACTGACACTGTCTTAGTGGTGCCAACTGACACTGTCTTACTGGTGCCCACTGACACTGTCTTAGTGGTGTGTTGTGGGTTTTTTCATAGATTTGGTAATATTAACAGACGATGAGCTTGGGTTTTGGTAGCGTTTAATGAGGCGTTGGATATATGGGAGCTGAGAGCCTATGCCTGTGTCCGTCTCGTATGCCTACCCCAAGGGAACTGCTCGAGGGGCCGCACGGCACTGAGACATTCAAAAGGCAGGCCTATGATTGGCTGATGCCAGATCACATGGGCAGAGGTTGGAAATCACGTGAACAGCCGTTATAAGTACAACCGTACAGCTCGGGCATGCTACGTATGGCGTCTCGACATACAACTATACAAACTAAGGACAACAGGCAACAACTCTCAGCTGATTCTATACAATATCAAAGTACACAACAGTTGAACATTATACTTCACATGGATATTATCGTGACGGAACAATCTACATTACTATATGATGCATCATGATACTTAGGAATTTATTAAATGATAAAAGAGATAAAAAATTATAATTTGTTCGATCGAACTGTCTTCATGTGATCTACGAATTCTGAGGAAATATATTTACAAGAAGGTAGTGATTAACAGACAAGGTAGATCTGGTGCACTCAAATCTATACTGTTAATTCTCAGAACTCGGAGAGAACGTGAACACACAAAAAAAAAATTTGAGTGATACTAAGTAGATATTATAACACACAGTTAAACGCTTACTACATGTTTATCTATACAAGTTATTTACATTTAACCCCAACTCTGCTAGGGTGAGATTGATATAGGCTGTATAATTATCATCTCTGGGTGGATCAAACTCTGTTACAATAGGTAACTCAACTTCTGATTGAGGAGGATCTACACTGGTATCTACAAATGATACTTGAGGACTTCTCAACACTTGTCGTGTACGTAGGGAATAACGACATTCAGGTTGATCTGACTGACCATTAGAGGTAGAGGGTACAGCAACAGGAGAATTATCAGATTCTGTCTCACTTGTCTGATATTAGGGGTGACAGGGACTTCGTCATCATCATCGCATACTAACTTCATATGATCTAAATGCGATTCTTTAAACTGACCCGTACTAATTTCTCTAACTTTATACTTATTGCCATTAATATGTTCGACTACTCTATAAGGACCAACGAACTTTTGATCAAGTTTTGGCATTGCTGACGTTTTGTTAAAGTTGAACAACATGACTCTGGACCCTACTTGAACTTTAGTCGGTTTAGCTTTAGTATTAGTTACTTTAGTAAATTCTGCTGTTGACTTATGAAGTGTTTCACATATTCTTCTGAAAACACACTGAGCTTGGCTGGTACGAGTTGCTATGAAATCATCAGGGTTATACGACGGTTTTGGATTAGAATATAACAACTCATAAGGCAAACGCTTGTCAACACCATACAAGGCGTAATGCGGCGTATCACCTATAGAAGCATTGAAAGCAGAATTTATAGCACATTGAACATCAGGTATAACTTCATCCCAGGTTACACTATTGGGATTGATGGTAGCTCTCAAAACGTCAAGGACTTTCTTATTAGTTCTTTCTGCTAACCCATTACTGGCAGGATGGTGCGGAACAATGGTTGATTTTGTAATCTTGTAAAGTTTACACAAGTTTTCTAGGATCTCATTACAAAATTCACCTCCATTATCTGTTATGAGGGACTTAGGAGTGGTATGTCTGCAGATTATACGTTCCTTAAACACTTTAGCTACTGTCTCGGCAGTCTTGTCTGGAATAGGAACTAACTCACAATATCTGGTGAAATGATCGACCATCACACACAGATTTTTGTTGCCTTGCGTTGTACATTGAAAATTAGTTAGCAGATCTATTGCAACTCTTTCCCATGGCTCACTAGTAGTGGGATACATCTGGATAGTATTGGGACTCGTAACATTACCTTTATATTTCATACACACACTACATTTCTTGACATACTCGGTAATATCAGTCGCCATACGAGGCCAAAAGTATTTCAATCTGGCTTGTTTCACAGAACGATCCATACCAGGATGTGCAACATCTGATACATCGTGAACTAGCTGCAAGGCTACTTTCACTAGTGACTGTGGAATTACTAACTGGTATACTCTTCTACTAGGATTACCCAACTCGGTAGTGCGATACAGTAATTCTTGGTTCATAACAAAGTCACTAATGGGTGCTGGTTGCTTCACAGAGAGAATAAGATCTTCCTGGAGCAGGAATCGAACCACACCAGACCACAAGGGGTCTTGTCTTTGAGCAGTCTTTACATCCTCAGCACTAAATGGAGGATCGGCAGTTACTACACTGACATGACGCACAAAGCATCAGCAACTACATTGGATTTGCATAACTGTAAATTGCGTTCAGCCTTAGTAAGGACTCGCTAGCAAATGCAAATAATCTCTTAAACTGAGTTTTCTTTATTCACTAAGAACTGGGAACACTTTCCTACTGGAGGAATGAACGGCACGGTGGAGTGGAAGGACTCTCCCGGGTGAAATAGATAGCTCAATAACACAAAGTATGAACAAAGGAGAATGGCTCTCACTATCTCTTACTGCAGGTAATAATTACTCGACACACGACACTTTACTCTGCAAAGGACTTACTGTCAACTGGAAAGAACACTATCCGGAACACGAGGGACAACAACTGGCACTCTAGTGAATACACTAGCAACAGAAACGGCTTTCTGCAATTGCTTTTGCATCAGCGAGAGATGCTATAACTCATTCAAGTAGTCTTTCTTCAACAAAGCGTCCCTGGAGAGGAACTACTACTTGAACTAGCAACATTGCAAGGATAGTCTCAGTACTCAAGGCGGTCCGGGATACCTCCGGCACCCTAGGCATCCGAACGCTATCTTGCATGCAAGATATTGTAGGACTGAATTCCAGACAGGAGTGACAGTAATACTAGTTTCTTGACCGCTCGGCTACGTTAATACATAATGCACAAAGCTATCAGGACTGAATTTGAACTTCACATTCCGCAGAACTGTTATAACTCTCTGATACAAGCTGTGAGAACAAACACATTGCTCAAAAGCTAGATACTGTCTTTCAGTCGGTAAGGAACTATCAGGATCACGAAGAAAACTATAGTATTGACTCTGTGGCTGGGTAGGTCTAGCATTCGGTAAATGACTATCATGAATTTCAGCAAGGGCATTTGGAACATTAGAGCACTGAATGCCGTCATTAGCTACACTACTGTAAGGTAAGTGAGACATACTTGCAATGAAAATTGCACAAAGACTAATTCAGGTAAAAATGAGAATGGTAAAATATTCACAGTACACAATTAGTTAAAATGGAAAGTAAGAAGTCATTGAATTAGATGCAGAAAAGGGGTTAAAACAACTAATGTACACTGCATAAGAAATGACAACTCACTCACTGAATTTTGACTGTAAAAATTTAAGGAATTACTTTACAAATTGCAATAAAAGGCAATACTGACTACTGTAAGGATTAACTGCAAAAATGATCTCTCTCTACTGGAATTCAAACACAAGTACTAGATGAGAAATAATAAATCAATGCAAAGTGGAAATACAATAAAAAAAAAAATTGTATTCAACTGGAAAAATACTAGAAAACAAATTTTCTAAGGAGAAAATGACACTAGAATTTAATATGCATTGCTGGCTGAAGAATTAACTATGATGCTGACAACTAGCATTGAATTATATGTATTTTCAGGATAACACTGAGTAAAATGGAATAAAGTGCACAACACTGTATGCAAAAATAACTAGAACAAGTAATCACTACTGGAGAATAATTTTAAAGTTTAATCAATGTATGGTATTGCATAAACAATTTACTGCATCAATTAAAAATCAATGTTGCACTGGGCACAAGGAGAATGAACACTTTAACTCTTAGTTCACTTAAGAAAACTAATGAAAATGATTATAATGAATATTACTTTACTTTACATATGAGGGTTAAGAGTTAATTTGTTCAAGGAATTATTGATAAGATCAACACAAAGACAATAATACACAAACTGAAATAAAGGTTAAAAAAAACTTACAGTTTTGCAGGAGAATACACAACACAACAAGATTCAGTTAGTGAATGTGATAGTTTATGCAATAAGATCTTGCATTTAAAAATATGTATAGAGAGATAGTTCTTGCTGCTTCAGACAAAATATATATTCAATGAACAGGTTCTGCAAAAATTTAAAAAAAATGAGGCACAGGTTGACACAAAAATATAAACTGTCTGTTGAACTAAAACATGTGAGATACTGGCACAAAAATAAATGGGACACACTGAATGGAACACAGGAAAATGAAATATGCAACTAGGAACACTGGGGCATAAACAATAAGGAACTATTCACAGACACTGCATAAAAACACAAGGGAATGCACTGGGGAAAAAAATGAAGAACAGGGAATTAATAAACACTGCAATAACGAATAAATCAAATACTGCACTGAAGGACAAGAAAATTTATACACAAGTACTTACTGCATGTGTACGAGTTTACACAAGGAACATAGATATAAAATGAGACACGGAATACATTGAATACTGAAAAAGTATTTGAAATAAATTTACACGAAACTGAAACACAAGTCTTTAAATGTCACTAAGAAAATTCACTGCTTAAATGTCTCACACACACGAATATCTATAATAGAATAGAGTCTAATGATGAATGAACGACGAGTGTAGGTGGAGAGAATATATTCCTGGTCGTTGACTGCTTACAATCTTGAAGAAATGCGCTTTCCGAAGAACTCACACAGCAAGCTTTTACGTTGGCGCTCTGGGATGAAGGAAGACACTCTCGACTTGCTATGTGAGCCAGAAACAATGCTGCTGGTACCCCAGATAGGGTAGAAAATACCACAAAGTATTGGCTGGTAGAGGGTAGTGTGAGCAGGTGGTACTGTCTTAGTGGTGCCAACTGACACTGTCTTACTGGTGCCCACTGACACTGTCTTAGTGGTACCCACTGACACTGTCTTACTGGTGCCCACTGACACTGTCTTAGTGGTACCCACTGACACTGTCTTAGTGGTACCCACTGACACTGTCTTAGTGGTACCCACTGACACTGTCTTACTGGTACCCACTGACACTGTCTTAGTGGTACCCACTGACACTGTCTTACCAGTGGTACACATACACTGTCTTACCAGTGGTACCCACTGACACCGTCTTACCAGTTGTACTGTCTTACCATTTTAACTGCCTTGCTAGTGATACTGTCTTACCAGTAATTCTGTCTTAGTATTGATACTGTCTTCTACAGTGGTACTGTCGTCTACAGTGGAACTGTCCTCTACATTGGTACTGTTCTTCACAGTGGTACTGTCCTTTACAGTGATATGGTCCTTCATAGTGATACTGTCCTCTACAGTGGTACTGTCCTTCACAGTGGTACTGTCCTTCACAGTGGTACTGTCCTTCACAGTGATACTGTCCTCTACAGTGGTACTGTACTTCACAGTGATACTGTCTTTACAGTGGTACTGTCCTCTACATTGGTACTGTTCTTCACAGTGGTACTGTCCTCTACAGTGGTACTGTCCTAGAGTGGTACTGTCCTAGAGTGGTACTGTCCTCTACCTTGTTATCTTCCCAATGATAACAATAATAATCATTAAGGTCTGGTACAACCACTCTGGCCTTGATCATTGTGTCAGTACTGACACTTTCCTTAAGTCAGTCATTATATTCTCTAGCAACCACACTCACCTGTCAAGAACAACCACACTCACCTGTCAAGTACAACCACACTCACCTGTCAAGTACAACAACACTCACCTGTCAAGTACAACCACACTCACCTGTCAAGTACAACCACACTCACCTGTCAAGTACAACCACACTCACCTGTCAAGAACAACCACACTCACCTGTCAAGTACAACCACACTCACCTGTCAAGTACAACCACACTCACCTGTCAAGTACAACCACACTCACCTGTCAAGTACAACCACACTCACCTGTCAAGTACAACCACACTCACCTGTCAGTACAACCACACTCCTGTCTACAACCACCACTGTCAGTACAACCACACCACCTGTCAAGAACAACCACACTCACTGTCAAGTCAACCAACACCTGTAAGTACAACCACTCACCTGTCAAGTACAACCACACTCACCTGTCAAGTACAACCATACTCACTGTCAGAACAACCACACTCACCTGTCAAGTACAACCACATCACCTGTCAAGTACACCAACTCACCTGTCAAGTACAACCACACTCACCTGTCAAGTACAACCACATCACCTGTCAAGAACAACCACACTCACCTGTCAAGTACAACCATACTCACCTGTCAAGTACAACCACACTCACCTGTCAAGTACAACCATACTCACCTGTCAAGTACTACCATACTCACTTGTCAAGAACAACCACATTCACCTGTCAAGTACTACCACTCACCTGTCAAGTACAACCACTCACCTGTCAAGTACAAACCAACTCACTGTCAAGTACAACCACATTCACTGTCAAAACAACCACACTCACCTGTCAAGTAAACATACATACAGGAAACCAACTCACTGTCAAGTACAACCACTCTCACCTGCAAGTTACATACTACTGTCAAGAACAACACTTCACCTGTCAAGTATACATACTGATGTGAAGTACAGCCACTCAAATGTAATTAATAATAATAGTATAAGAATAATTTAATAATAATAACTAAAATAATTTAATAAATAATACCTAATAATTAATAATCGTTTACTCAAAAAGATGTTACTATGATAATACGTGTCTAAGGATGTGAGGATTTAGATACGGAGGTGGGAGACAGTGCTGTACTCTGAAGGATGGTGAGATGTTACAGTACTGAGGTGGGAAGTACAGTGCCTGTACTCTGAAGGATGAGTGAGGATGTTACAGTACTGGAGTGGGAAGTAAGTGCCTGTACTCTGAAGGATGAGGAGGATGTTACAGTACTAGGGATCGTGGGGAGAGTGACAGTACGGGTACCTGTACTCTGAAGGATGGTGAGGATGTTACAGTACTGGATGTGGGAAGTACAGTGCCTGTACTCTGAAGGATGAGTGAGGATGTTACAGTACTGGAGGTGGGAAGACAGTGCCTGTACTCTGAAGGATGAGTGAGGATGTTACAGTACTGGAGGTGGGAAGTACAGTGCCTGTACTCTGAAGGATGATGAGGATGTTACAGTACTGAAGGTGAGGAAGTACAGTCTATTGTACTGCCAGAAGGATGAGTGAGGATGTTACAGTACTGGATGTGGGAAGCAGTGCCTGTACTCTGAAGGATGAGTGAGGATGTTACAGTACTGAGGTGGAAGTACAGTGTCTGTACTCTGAAGGATGAGTGAGGATGTTACAGTACTGGAGTGGGAACAGTGCTGTACTCTGAAGGATGATGAGGATGTTACATACTGAGTGGGAAGTACAGTGCCTGTACTCTGAAGGATGAGTAGGATGTTACAGTACTGGATGTGGGAAGTACAGTGCTGATTTGAAGGATGGTGAGGATGTTGTACTGGAGGTGGAAGTACAGTGCCTGTACTCTGAAGGATGAGTGAGGATGTTACAGTACTGGATGTGGGAAGTACAGTGCCTGTACTCTGAAGGATGAGTGAGGATGTTACAGTACTGGATGTGGGAAGTACAGTGCCTGTACTCTGAAGGATGAGTGAGGATGTTACAGTACTGGATGTGGGAAGTACAGTGCCTGTACTCTGAAGGATGGATGAGGATGTTACAGTACTGGAGGTGGGAAGTACAGTGCCTGTACTCTGAAGGATGAGTGAGATGTTACATACTGGAGGTGGGAAGTACAGTGTCTGTACTCTGAAGGATGATGAGGATGTTACAGTACTGGAGGTGGGAAGTACAGTGCCTGTACTCTGAAGGATGAGTGAGGATGTTACAGTACTGGAGGTGGGAAGTACAGTGCTGTACTCTGAAGGATGGGTGAGGATGTTACAGTACTGGTGGTAGGAAGTACAGTGCCTGTACTCTGAAGGATGAGTGAGGATGTTACAGTACTGGAGGTGGGAAGTACAGTGCCTGTACTCTGAAGGATGGGTGAGGATGTTACAGTACTGGAGGTAGGAAGTACAGTGCCTGTACTCTGAAGAATGGGTGAGGATGTTACAGTACTGGAGGTGGGAAGTACAGTGCCTGTACTCTGAAGGATGAGTGAGTATGTTACAGTACTGGATGTGGGAAGTACAGTGTCTGTACGCTGAAGGATGGGTGAGGATGTTACAGTACTGGAGGTGGGAAGTACAGTGCCTGTACTCTGAAGGATGGGTGAGGATGTTACAGTACTGGAGGTGGGAAGTACAGTGCCTGTACTCTGAAGGATGGGTGAGAATGTTACAGTACTGGAGGTGGGAAGTACAGTGCCTGTACTGTGAAGGATGGGTGAGGATGTTGCAGTACTGGAGGTGGGAAGTACAGTACCTGTACTCTGAAGGATGAGTGAGGATGTTACAGTACTGGATGTGGGAAGTACAGTGTCTGTACTCTGAAGGATAAGTGAGTATGTTACAGTACTGGATGTGGGAAGTACAGTGTCTGTACTCTGAAGGATAAGTGAGTATGTTACAGTACTGGAGGTGGGAAGTACAGTGCCTGTACTCTGAAGGATGAGTGAGGATGTTACAGTACTGGAGGTGGGAAGTACAGTGTCTGTACTCTGAAGGATGAGTGAGGATGTTGTAGTTTAATTGTAGTATCGACACACCTCTTGCAAGACAGTGATGCAGCGAATGTTGGTGAAAGTGTTTCTTCTTTTTCGGGTCACCTGCCTCGGTTGGAGACAGCCGATGTGTTGATAATATTAAATATAGATGACAACAAAGAAAAGAGAAAGTAACTCGTGTTAGATTGTTTATTGAAATGTTTTTGTTGGATTTGACAGATTCTTGTGATATTGACAGACACAGCCTCATTACTCGACCCATCATGGCCTTCCCCTCTTGTGAGTTGTGTGTTTCTGAGCACAGAACATCACGTGTCACACGGGAAAGATGTGAGTTGTGTGTTTGTGAGCTCAGAACATCACGTGTCACACGGGAAAGATGTGAGTTGTGTGTTTGTGAGCTCAGAACATCACGTGTCACACGGGAAGATGTGAGTTGTGTTTGTGAGCACATAACACCACGTGTCACACGGGGAAGATGTGAGTTGTGTGTTTGTGAGCTCAGAACATCACGTGTCACACGGGGAAGATGTGAGTTGTGTGTTAGTGAGCACAGAACATCACGTGTCACACGGGGAAGATGTGAGTTGTGTGTTTGTGAGCTCAGAACATCACGTGTCACACGGGGAAGATGTGAGTTGTGTGTTTGTGAGCACAGAACACCACGTGTCACACGGGGAAGATGTGAGTTGTGTGTTTGTGAGCACAGAACATCACGTGTCACACGGGGAAGATGTGAGTTGTGTTTGTGAGCACAGAACATCACGTGTCACACGGGGAAGATGTGAGTTTTGTGTTTGTGAGCACAGAACATCACGTGTCACACGGGGAAGATGTGAGTTTTGTGTTTGTGAGCTCAGAACATCACGTGTCACACGGGGAAGATGTGAGTTTTGTGTTTGTGAGCACAGAACATCACGTGTCACACGGGGAAGATGTGAGTTTTGTGTTTGTGAGCACAGAACATCACGTGTCACACGGGGAAGATGTGAGTTTTGTGTTTGTGAGCACAGAACATCACGTGTCACACGGGGAAGATGGTGACTGTCATTACTCTGCTTCATCTCTCTGACTACTTCAACACTCTTCATACTGGTGCACTACAGGGGTTTAGCAACCAGTCTGGTACAATAGAGGGGTTTAGCAACCAGTCTGGTACAATAGAGGGGTTTAGCAACCAGTCTGGTACAATAGAGGGGTTTAGCAACCAGTCTGGTACAATAGAGGGGTTTAGCAACCAGTCTGGTACAATAGAGGGGTTTAGCAACCAGTCTGGTACAATAGAGGGGTTTAGCAACCAGTCTGGTACAATAGAGGGGTTTAGCAACCAGTCTGGTACAATAGAGGTTTAGCAACCAGTCTGGTACAATAGAGGGTTTAGCAACCAGTCTGGTACAATAGAGGGGTTTAGCAACCAGTCTGGTACAATAGAGGGGTTTAGCAACCAGTCTGGTACAATAGAGGGGTTTAGCAACCAGTCTGGTACAATAGAGGGGTTTAGCAACCAGTCTGGTACAATAGAGGGGTTTAGCAACCAGTCTGGTACAATAGAGGGGTTTAGCAACCAGTCTGGTACAATAGAGGGGTTTAGCAACCAGTCTGGTACAATAGAGGGGTTTATCAACCAGTCTGGTACAATAGACGGGTTATTTGTAGCAGCATATTGTTTGTAGCTGTCTGTTGTTTGTAACTGCCTGATTTTATCTGTAGGTGCCTGTTTGTATCTGTTTGTAGTTGCCTGTAGCTTGTAGTTGTTTATAGTTGCCTGTTTGTAGTTGTCTGTTGTTGCCTGTTTGTAGCTTGTTTATAGTTGTCCCTTGTTTGTAGCTTGTTCATAGTTGACCCTTGTTTGTAATTGTCTGTGTCCTGTTTGTAACTGTTGTTTGTAGCTGTATGTTGATTGTTGCATGTTTGAAGCTACCTGTTGCTTGTAGCTCTGTTGTTTGTAGTCTGTAGCTGGCTGCTTGTAGCTGCCTGCTGTTTGTATTGCCTGTTTGTAGCTGGCTGTTGTTTGTAGTTAGTAATTGTCTGTTGTTTGTAGTTAGTAATTGTCTGTTGTTTGTAGTTCCCTGTTTGTTATTGCCTGTTTGTAACTTATTTGTAGCTGCCTGTTTGTATGTAGTTCCCTGTTTATACCTGCCTGTTTATAGCTGTTGCTGGCTGTTTATATCTGTTTTGTAGCTGTCTGTTGTTTGTATCTGTAGCAGCCTGTTTGTAGCTGTTGTTTGTAGCTGTCTGTTGTTTGTATATATTGTTTGTAGCTGCCTGTTGTTTATAGCTGTTTTGTGACTGTAGCTGTCTCTTGTTTGTAGATGCGTGTTGTTTGTAGCTGCGTGTTGTTTGTAGCTACATATTGTAGCTACCTGTTGTTTATAGCTGTCTGTTGTAGTAGTTTGTTTGCAGGTGGTTGTTTTAGCCGCTTGTAGCCTGCAGCTTGCACGAGCAACACTCAAGCAACAACCTTGACATTTACACTAAATGCTGTGTGTGTGTGTCTGTGTGTGTGTGTGTACTCACCTATTTGTACTCACCTATTTATGGTTGCAGGGGTCGAGTCATAGCTCCTGGCCCCGCCTCTTCACTGATTGCTACTAGGTCCTCTCTCTCCCTGCTCCATGAGCTTTATCAAACCTCGTCTTAAAACTATGTATGGTTCCTACCTCCACTACGTCACTTTCTAGGCTATTCTACTTCCTGACAACTCTATGACTGAAGAAATACTTCCTAACATCCCTTTGACTCATAGGAGTCTTCAACTTCCAATTGTGACCCCTTGTTTCTGTGTCCCATCTCTGGAACATCTTGTCTCTGTCCACCTTGTCTATTCCTCGCAGTATTTTATATGTCGTTATCATGTCTCCTCTAACCCTCCTGTCCTCTATTCGTGGTATTTTTTAATTATTATTATTATTATTATTATTATTATTATTATTATTATTATTATTATTATTATTATTATATCTATTATTATTTTCTTGCATTTCAGGTAAGTTGATGACTGATGACTTTACCTTGTGACGTCAGTAAGTAATTATTATTATTATTAGGAAGCCCTAAATCCGTTATTAGGGTCTTAGAGTAAGAGAGAAAGAGTGGTCCTAAAGTGGTCCTGGACCGTTGTTCTTTGAGACAACAGAGTTGGAGCAACAGTAGTGTTTAAAAGAGGTTTTAGTTATCCAGCCTATCATTTTGAAGGTTCTAGTTATCCAGCCTATAATATTGAAAGTTCTAGTTATCCAGCCTATAATATTGAAGGTTCTAGTTATCCAGCCTATAATATTGAAGGTTCTAGTTATCCAGCCTATAATATTGAAGGTTCTAGTTATCCAGCCTATCATTTTGAAGGTTCTAGTTATCCAGCCTATCATTTTGAAGGTTCTAGTTATCCAGCCTATCATTTTGAAGGTTCTAGTTATCCAGCCTATCATTTTGAAGGTTCTGGTTATCTAGCCTATGATTTTGAAGGTTCTAGTTATCCAGCCTATCATTTTGAAGGTTTTAGTTATCCATCCTATTATTTTGAAGGTTCTAGTTATCCAGCCTATCATTTTGAAGGTTCTATTTATCCAACCTGTCGTTTTGAAGGTTCTAGTTATCCAACCTGTCGTTTTGAAGGTTATAGTTATCCAGCCTGTCATTTTGAATGTTCTAGTTATCCAGCCTGTCATTTTGAACGTTTTAGGTTCAAGTCCATATAGGGGGCAATAAATATATTTGTATATATTGCAGTTTCATGTAATTTTATATTGCTGATGTTTTCATTAATAGCTAAAATGAAAATTTCGTGCTTTATATTATTATACGTATTAGGTTATGCATGTAGGTAGGACGTAACAACTACACCTCTCATTGTGCTCGCTGTTGGAGAGTTTTGATTGGGTGCCAGCACTTGTAGACTACCTGCCAGATTGTTCAGTAATTTAAGCCAGGTGTTGCCTGGTATGAACAACCTGTGGTTGTCACTGCAGGTCCTGCCTCACCCTCTCTCTAGCTCTTGCTTGTAGAGGCAACATGCTCTGTTCTTGTCTGGGGAATGCTATTCTCCTCAGCTCGTGTCATTTAAACACTGTTTTTGGTAGAGTATGTGAGTATGTCTCCGTTGGTGAGCCGGGACATACATCTCCTAAGTCTGTACAACTTTGTTCACACAGTATTATTTAGACTTAGTGATATTTGACGTTTTTCAGAGGTTGTGTGTCGTAGAGACACTCTCTACATCTCTGGTCCCGAGGTAAACTCTCGACCTACATTGTTCTGGCTTCTACGTACTGTCGTAGTCGGTATTGGTGAACGCTGTTTCAGTAATGTGGGATTTTATGTCTTTCGTGTAGGATCAGTTGATAGTCCACTGTTAGGGTGTTGCTTGTCCGACGCTGTGTTACTTCCTGTTGCTTGCCCGACGCTGTGTTACTTCCTGTTGCTTGCCAGACTCTGTGTTACTTCCTGTTGCTTGCCCGACTCTGTGTTACTTCCTGTTGTTATCAGTCTTAAGTTGTTTTACTGAGTCATACAGAGTATTACCGAGCACATACACAAATGTATACACAAACGTATACACCTAGAAAGACACAAGCTTATAAACGACAACCAGCACGGTTTCAGAGAAGGAAAATCCTGTCACAAACCTACTGGAGTTTTATGACAAGGTAACAGAAGTAAGACACTAGAGAGAGGGGTGGATAGACTGCATTTTCTTGGACTGCAAGAAGGCGTTCGACACAGTTCCTCAAAAGAGGTTATTGCAAAATCTAGAGGATCAGGCACACGTAACACGAAAGTCACTGCAATGGATCAGAGAATATCTGACAAGGAGGCAACAACGAGTCATGGTACGTGACGAGGTGTCAGTGGGCACCTGTGACGAGTGGGGTTCCACAGGGGTCAGTCCTAGAACCTGTGCTGTTTTTGGTATATGTGAATGACATAACGGAAGGGATAGACTCAGAAGTGTCCCTGTTTACAGATGATGTGAAGTTAATGAGAAGAATTAAATCAGTCGAGGATCAGGCAGGACTACAAAGAGACCTGGACAGGCTACAAGCCTGGTCCAGTAACTGGCTTCTTGAATTTAACCCTGCCAAATGTAAAGTCATGAAGATCGGGGAAGGGCAAATAAGACCGCAGACAGAGTATAGTCTAGGTGGCCAAAGACTGCAAACCTCACTCAAGGAAAAAGATCTTGGGGTGAGTATAATACCGAGCACATCTCCTGAGGCGCACATCAATCAGATAACCGCTGCAGCATATGGGCGGCTGGCAAACCTAAGAATAGCGTTCCAATACCTCAGTAAGGAATCGTTCAAGACTCTGTACACCATATATGTCAGGCCCATACTGGAGTATGCAGCACCAGTTTGGAACCCACACCTGGTCAAGCACGTCAAGAAATTAGAGAAAGTGCAAAGGTTTGCAACAAGACTAGTCCCAGAGCTAAGGGGATTGTCCTACGAAGAAAGGTTAAGGGAAATCGGCCTGACGACATTTAAGGACAGGAGGGTTAGGGCAGACATGATAACGACATATAAAATACTGCGAGGAATAGATAAGGTGGACAGAGACAGGATATTCCAGAGAGGGGACACAGAAACAAGGGGTCACCATTGGAAGTTGGAGACTATGAATCAAAGGGATGTTAGGAAGTATTTCTTCAGTCATAGAGGTGTCAGGAAGTGGAATAGCCTAGAAAGTGACGTAGTGGAGGCAGGAACCATACATAGTTTTAAGACGAGGTTTGATAAAGCTCATGGAGCAGGGAGAGAGAGGACCTAGTAGCAATCAGTGAAGAGGCGGGGCCAGGAGCTATGACTCGACCCCTGCAACCACAAATAGGTGAGAACAAATAGAGTACATACACACAAACGTATACACATACAAACGTATACACACATACACAAACATATACACATACATGATTACATATATTTCTCTTATATTAAAGAGAGACTCTTAAGAAGGTACCAAATAGTACATATTAAGAGTATTTAAGTTTATAGTATATTTAACGTGCCCTCAGCATCTTATACTTGTATAAATACATTAAAAAAACTATCAGTAAAAAGTATAATACGTTATACTTTAAAATATATGTAGGAACTTATCTCCTTGAATATTCAAGTTACTTTAATTGTAATTATTACCACATAGACAATTTTGTTGTTAAAGATCTCAACTTGTATATTTAGTTTGTTTATATTCGTGGAGTTGTGATCCCGCAGCACTAGTGACAAGCTGGTGGAGTTGTGATCCCGCAGCACTTGTGACAAGCTGGTGGAGTTGTGATCCCGCAGCACTAGTGACAAGCTGGTGGAGTTGTGATCCCGCAGCACTAGTGACAAGCTGGTGGAGTTGTGATCCCGCAGCACTAGTGACAAGCTGGTGGAGTTGTGATCCCGCAGCACTAGTGACAAGCTGGTGGAGTTGTGATCCCGCAGCACTTGTGACAAGCTGGTGGAGTTGTGATCCCGCAGCACTAGTGACAAGCTGGTGGAGTTGTGATCCCGCAGCACTAGTGACAAGCTGGTGGAGTTGTGATCCCGCAGCACTAGTGACAAGCTGGTGGAGTTGTGATCCCGCACTACTGACAAGCTGGGAATTTTAAAGGATAACTAGGCTAGGATATTCTCTGACATGTCACATTGTAACAGTAGTACTCTAGACCATGTAGTTGGGGTCCAGTGTACTCTAAACCGTGTGGTAGTGGTCCAGTGTACTCTGGACCATGTAGTAGTGGTCCAGTGTACTCTGGACCATGTAGTAGTGGTCCAGTGTACTCTAGACCATGTAGTAGTGGTCCACCATCACAACTACCACCTACCAGTCTACTAACCGGTCTCCACTGTATCATGTGTTTAAGAGAGGTTACTATGCCTTGACCCTCGGGTTAGTGATGACCTTAACTAGGTAGTAATGACCTTGTTAACACTGGTTAGTAATGACCTTGTTAACACTGGTTAGTAATGACCTTGTTAACACTGGTTAGTGATTACCTTGTTAACACTGGTTAGTAATGACCTTAACACTAGTTAGTAATGACCTTAACACTAGTTAGTGATGACCTTATTAACACTGGTTAGTAATGACCTTGTTAACACTGGTTAGTGATTACCTTATTAACACTGGTTAGTAATGACCTTAACACTAGTTAGTAATGACCTTAACACTAGTTAGTGATGACCTTGTTAACACTAGTTAGTAATGACCTTAACACT
>WNWK01036479.1:0-19132 GCA_009830355.1 Cherax destructor | reverse complement strand
AATGACCGAGTTCTTGAGCGAATGACCGAGTTCTTGAGTGAATGACCGAGTGCTTGAGTGAGTGACCGAGTTCTTGAGCGAATGACCGAGTCCTTGAGTGAATGACCGAGTGAAGGCTTGACTCATTCATTGAAGCTGAAGACGCAAGGCGCTGTACTACTACTGGTTCAGCCCTTCCTTATGAATATGATGATGATAATAATAATAATGATAATAATAATAATAATAGTTTTGGAGTGGTTTGATTTGTTCAGTAAAGGATGAAAGGGGTAAAGGCACCTAGGATTGGCAGAGAGCGGGCACAGATCCTTTCTATGTAGGAAAAGGAATAAATAAGTGTAAAATTATTGAGGAATAAACGTGTTAGTGTACCAGGTAAAGCGTATGGTAGAGTTATTGTTGAAAGATTTAAGGGTAAGATGGAGAGGGGACGCAGATAAACAAGGAGGTTTAATGGAGGATAGAGGATGTGTAGATCAAATGTTTACACTGAATCATATAAGTGAAAAATATGTAGCTAAGGATACCGTAAAGACGTTTTCGCTGCATTTATGGATTTAGAAAAGGCATATGTTCAGGGTGGATAGGAGAGCAATGTGGCTGATGTTGCAAGTGTATGTAATAGGTGGTAGGTTAATTAAAGCAATTAAGAGTTTTTATGAGGATAGCGAGGCTCAGGTTACAGTATGTAGGAGAAAGGGAGATTATTTTCAAACAAAAGCAGGCCTTAGACAGGGATGGTGATGTTATCATGAGTGTTGTAAAGTAAGTGATGCTATGGTGGAGGGGAGAGGGGTGGGATTGAAAGATGAAGACTCTGAAACAGAGAGGAAGTTGTCACTGTTTTCAATTTGCCGACGGCATTGTGATTTTGGGAAGTTCTGAAGAGAAGTTGCAGAAGTTGGTGGACGAATCTGGGATGGTACGTAAAAGAAATAAGTAACAGTGAACACTGGAAAGAGCGAAGTGATGAGAGAAACAAAAAAACATTAGGTAATAAAAGATGGATATCAGATTGGAGGGAGGAAATATGGATAAATTCAATGTGTTCAGATACTTAGGAGTGGACTTGTCAGCAGATGTGTCTATATAAGGTGAAGTGAACCGTAGAATTGAAAAGGGATGAAAAAGTAATTGGTACACTGAGGCATCTGTGGAAACAAAGATCCTTAGTCATGAAGGCAAAGGGAAAAAAGTGTTAGAGTGGTGCCAACACTTATACTAGTGTGAAGCATATATATATATGTCGTGCCGATTAGGTAAAACTTGCTATTTTGGCTTAAATAGCAACGCTCACCTTGCCATATAAGACAAGTGAAAATTTGTGTATGCAATAATTTCGCCAAAATCATTCTGAACATAACGAAAAAATATATTTAATTGTGTTTGTTTATTATTAAATTAATCTTAACCTATCTAAAATATATTTAGTTGGGTTAGGCTAAATTAAATTGCGCTTGTTGTAATAAGGTTAGGTAGGTTTTCAAAGTTTCTCTTGGTACAAAATTATAAATTCTTCGATTAACATAAATGAAAAAAATATATCTTTAAACGTATAAGAGAAAATTTAAGAAAGGACTTAATTTTAAATGAGTTCTTGCTAATTTTTTTTTTTTTTTTATATTTTATTTAAAAAACTTAACATACATGATACATAGAATTGATATACAAATATAAAACGATTCTGTTTCATAAGACATACTACTTCGTGCAATGATGAAATACACAATGAACTAACAAGAAACTAGTAATACTGCATAAGAATATTGACGACTGTTTTCAAACTTTACTATGCATCCCACCTCACAAAGTATTACAAAACATGGTGACTGCTATGTTAATTCTCCACCTAATTGCATTTCAGTTGTTTTCAAATTTTTACTCCAATTATAGCTGATACAGAATAACTTAAGCTCAAATAAACTTATTTTTCAACTGAAATCGTGTATTCTTGTGACATATAATTTTTAATTTTTATTTAAAATTTTACTACAATGTAGTACATCAATGAAAATGCCACACCATTAGATGCCAAATACGCAACACTAGAAACAAGACATCCAATTATTCCCGTGCACCCTATATGACTTACAACCTTATACGTGACATACATAAAATAGCATAACTTATATATAATGCCAAAATACACTTGAAACAAACCAATACCCTTTGTAACAAGGGTGCATCTTTGTCACATGCAAATATATCTACCAAACACATAAAACTAAAGCAGGCCCTTTAAACCCTGTACCTTATTCCTTCTCTTATAAGGTAACCCTCCCTCCCACTACATTAACAAACCTGTCAGAACATCATATTAACAAACAACATATATTCATATAGTTAATACGCAACAAGGCGTAACTGATAATGTACTCAGTTACAACATGAACATTTATAAAATCCGGTTGTTCTGAACAAGGTAATATCATACATCATACTAAAATATATCTAACCTAACACACTATACTGATATGTCACCACTCCTCATTCAGTAAACTTTAACTTACAAACTGTTTTTACTCGGTACAATTATATGACGTAATATTATCCAACACACAGGTTTTATACAAGTAAACATAACAGTACCCACAATAAAAATAACACGTATAGGAAATACTATACTTTTCACGTATGCGTACACAACGCACAATATTAATTACAATGTGAAACCCTTTTTTATGATCGTTTAACGATACAAAACAGATACATGAGGCTAATTTTGTATTCCTACGTCATCATCCAACAGAGAAGCTCCCATACTCATACTCCAGACCCATGCCTCTCCGACCAAGAAAACCGTCAGGTAAACCCACTCAAACCCCTTACAAAAAGTTAACCCCTATAATCAAAACCCTTCCCCCACTTGAAAAGCCACCCCCTGCGTCATTAGTCATCCCAACCCCTCCATGCACATACCCTAAACCCCCATATCTCCCCACAACCGCTAAAATTACCTTGATAATTAAATTCCCCTCTCCCACTATGACCCAACAGACACACCTCCACCCACCTAGAACTACACCCTAATACACATCCAAAACTCCACGCTCACTCGTCATACCTAACCAGGATGAGCTTACCCTCCTACCACGTCAAGCCCCTTCTACGTCTACAATACATCCCGCAAAACCATGTTCCTATACTCATCAGAAAATGCAGACTCCCATTTACTCCCATACACCACCCGATTCCTGCATTTACTCCTAACATTGTGCCCCCATAGCTCTAATCCTTTCCCCACCCCTGCTCCCCCAGTCTCCAGGACATACACACGAAATCCACCATTAAATACCATAAACCCCTGCGTTCTCTATCACCCACCCCCGTATATCCATACTCATAGCCCTCAGTACTGAAATACCCCCACCCCCCTTTTCCTCAACACCCTGCCTATCCATTCTCTCACCACCCCGAGTTCCTCACAAAAATATAGCATGCATCACTGTTTCTGCGACCCACATCTTTTACAGCACCCATCTTGAACAATGCCCATCCGACATAACAATGCCTTATCTGCCACCACCCCATGTGAAACCTATACATTAATTCCTATCCCCAGCCCTAATCCTCCATACCTTTCAAACCCTCCAGATCAATCCCCAATCATACATAGGGTATTCAGCCACCCTCCAATCCCATCCTTCCCCCCACACGCGACCTCCAAAACACTAGCCTTCACTTCTTGCACCCTCCTCACAATCACCAAATGCCGCAATATATCCCAACACGTCCCCAACGATACACCCCCCACCATCTCGCACCTCCCGCTCCACCGCCCCACAGTAGCCCCCCAGTGCTTCCCAGCCGCACCAACACCGTTTCACAAACAAACACATCAACCTCCTTTCCACCCAAATAAGCCCCAACCCCTAACTCCACCTCTTCCTAACCACCTCCTTCCTCAACCAGTGTTTACCGAAAGCCCAAATGTACTAAAAACCCTCACCTCCAACCCTCTCACATCCTTCCTGCATCAGAGGGTAACCACTGCCACGTGCCACAGTCTACTGTAGATCAGCACGTTCACCGCTATCACCCTCTGATGCAAGGAAAGATCCCCCGCCCTCCAACTCCAACCTATCTAGCGCTAGTTGCACCACCCTCCCAGAGTTCACCCTCCTGGCCTCCATACTGTCACCCATATACATAATACCACAAATTTTCAGACTATCCACAATAATCCACCCATATCTCTCAGCCAATCTACCTCCAATCCATGCCCCTACCTCCAACAAACGCGATTTCGCCCCATTAATTCTCATACCCGTAGCTGCACAAAACACCCTTAGAGCCCCTCAATAATCTTCAACCCCTCTTCCATTCTCACCAGCACCGTGGTATCGTCCACGTACCCACTATATCATTTCCCCTCCCTCCCTGTATCCCACCCACCCCACATTCTTCACAATCATCCTGTAAAAGGGATCTTGCATGCACGCGAACACTATCTGGGATAATGGACATCCCTGTCGCAAACCCTATCCATTCGTACCACCTTCCCAATTTCCCATCACCTGCACGCGCACAGTAGCCCCGAATACACCGTCTCTACCCACCTAACTACCTCCTCACCAAACCCCTGTTTCCTCATGATTGCATACAGCATCCCTCTCTCCACACTATCATATGCCCCCTTCCAGTCCAACGCTAATACTCCTCCCCCAGCCCCCTCTATAAATCCCTTGATGCGTTCATGTCCCTCAATCATACACCTACCTGGTATCCCTCGTTGTCCTTCCGCTATCACCTTCTGCAATACTCTCTTCAATCTTTTCCCCAAAACCTTCGCAAAGATTTTATAATCTGCATTCATCATTACCAGAGGTCTATAATTCTGCACCATGTTCCCCTGATTACTCTTCTTAACTAATACTACCACCCCCATGCCCTGCTCCCTCCCCATTCTACACCTACTCTTCATACAATTCATCAAGGCCACCATACATTCCTTCAACACATCCCAATGTACCCTATAAAATTCATTCACCATACCATCCATACCAGGCTCCTTTCCCCTACTCATTCCATTCACCTCCTCCCACACCTCCTCCTCCTCTGTTATTTCTCCCTCCAGACACAACCTGTCCTTGTCCCCCAAAACCCCTACCACACCCTCCTCTACAATCTCACCTTCACTCCTGCCCCCACCCTTGCTCCGCAAATACGCCTCAAACCACTTATCTACGTAAACTCCCATCGCCTCAGTCGTCCATAAACGTTGACCCCTATTGAATCCTTCCAAATCATCCTCCACATCCAGGTAGTCTATCGTCATAGCCTCTCTGCGCCCCCTACACCTGCCCACAACATACCGCGATGGTCTGTCACCCCATAAAACATCATCCATACCCGTTTTCACTCTGCACGCATCAAACCTCTCATTTTGCAAATCCCTCAGTCTTTCTTTCAAACCTCGAATCTCATCCGTCACCTGCACTCCTCCACGCTCATAACAACCTTGCAACAACCCCTCAAGATACTTTTGTAGACCATACCTCCAGCACACCTCCTCTCGCCCCAGCTTCTGATAATATTCCCTAATTCCTATTTTCGCACAGCTCTCCCACCATTCCACCAAATCATTATTATCCTCTCCCCTTTGCTCCCACAATGACCCCCACCACCTCCTAAAATCATCCGCCCTACCCATGCCAGTCAATAATCTACCATTCAGCTTCCAATAACTCTGATACCACCTAATCACCCCTTCCCAACTCACATCTGCCAGAACACCCTTATGATCCGAGAATCCCACATCAAAAGTCTGCACCCTCCCTACAACCACCCTCCCCGTCACATATACCCTATCCAAACGCGCCGCATATCCCTTCCTAACAAAAGTATACTCCACAAAACCCCCCCTCCCACTACGTCCCTAAAACCTGCACTACTCAATAAATCCCTCAACGCCCCCAACTCACAACCCGCTCCCCTAGGTTCCACATCCCTTTTCTGATTACACTATTAAATCCCTCCCAATATTGCCACTCCCGGCAAACCTCCCAATGCCCCCACCATGTAATCGTTTAAAAATCAATTTTCACTCTTCGAGAAGCCTCCGCGGCATATAAACCCCTACGAAACAAACCTTCACCCCCCAATCCCCCTCCACCCTTACCACCCTGCCCCCCCCACTCTCCTCCCACGCTCGTAGAACAAAGGGGCTTGACGTGCTAATGACCACTGCCACACCCCCTTTTAATTTCCCTGAAGACCCTGCATACACTTCATAAATAACAAAAAGGCACAATACCGTGACTGGAACAATACACACACAACCCGCACATATAAAAGAGAGGAGCTTACTGACGACGTTTCGGCCCGACTTGGACCATTTACAAAGTCACACTAACACACAGAGACAGAGGAAGGGTATTTATAGGCAGGCAGACAGGGAGGGTACAAGAGAGTGGGGAAATGTAGGAGTAGTGGTAGTAGTGGTAGTAGTAAAGGTAGTAGTAAAGGTAGTAGAGTAGACAGTCATATGGGAAGGAGCACTGCTATGAGGCTAGCGCCGCAAGGGGGTACGAGAGGGAAGAAAAGCGAAAAATGAAGGAAAATACAAGGCAAAAGAAAGAACAGAAAGAAAGGAAACCCAAGGAGAAAAAGGAGAAGGGGGAAGATAAGACAGGGAAGGAATCAGGTTAAGTCACGGGTGTTCTGAAGTTTAGAGCATTTAACAATGTAATGAGAGAGGAAAGCATCAACAGAGACAAAGCCAGGGCTAAGATTCATACAGGGAAAGTTGTGTATAAGGGAGGATTCAACCAGGCGGCGACTATGAAAGTTAGACGTAGGGTAGACAGTTTTAGCAGAAGACCAATCAATGGGATGACTGTGATCTCTGACATGACAGAAAAGAGCATTATTAGTGTCGGCAAGCCTAACACTATTTTTGTGCTCCTGAGTCTGTCAGAAAGAGATCGGCCAGTTTCTCCGAAGTACTGAAGAGGACAGGAGGAGCAAGAAATAGAGTAGACACCAGGAGAATCTGTGGAGGTAGGGGAGGTATGAACTAGATTAGTGCGAAGAGTGTTAGTTTGGCGAAAGGTAAGTTTGATGTCTAAGGAACGGAGAGAGTTGCTGAGATTAGAGAGACCAGAGATGTAGGGAAGGCAGAGGACTGGAGAGTTCTCAGGAGTAGAGGGTTTAGGAGAGAAGAAAGTCCGTTTAGCACGAGAGAAAGCAGAGTCTATGAAATGGGAAGGGTAGCCCAGGCGGGAAAAAGAATTATGAAGAGTGGAAATTTCTGCTTCAAGAAACTGAGGATCACAGATGCGGAGAGCACGGAGAAAGAGGGAGATAAGAACACTCTTCTTGACAGAGGAGGCATGATAAGAGAAGTAATGAATGTTAAATGCTCTAAACTTCAGAACACCCGTGACTTAACCTGATTCCTTCCCTGTCTTATCTTCCCCCTTCTCCTTTTTTCTCCTTGGGTTTTCCTTTCTTTCTGTTCTTTCTTTTGCCTTGTATTTTCCTTCATTTTTCGCTTTTCTTCCTCTCGTACCCCTTGCGGGCCGCTAGCCTCATAGCAGTGCTCCTTCCCATATGACTGTCTACTCTACTACCTTTACTACCACCTTTACTACTACCACTACTACCACTACTCCTACATTTCCCCACTCTCTTGTACCCTCCCCTGTCTGCCTGCCTATAAATACCCTTCCTCTGTCTCTGTGTGTTAGTGTGACTTTGTAAATGGTCCAAGTCGGGCCGAAACGTCGTCGTAAGCTCCTCTCTTTTATATGTGCGGGTTGTGTGTGTATACACTTCATATCCCTGCAAACATAATTCACGTCCACATCTATAATTGTGCTCCTGTAGGAACCCCACTTGCACACCATACCGTCTCAAAGTTCCCTCTACCCACCGTCGCTTGACCTCTGCCCTCAACCCATTAACATTAATAGTTAGACACTGGAATATAAATGAGTGGGTTTACCTTTCGACCTCTGCACGGACTGTGACATTATCCTTCCTTTACCACCCCCCTTGCCCACACTTTTGCTGCCCATAGCAGCATCCTTACCATCATCTCTTGCCAACTCCCCTCCCCTGTCATTCCCCTTCACTTCCACCAAAGGCTTCTTCGTGACCCTCTGGGCCGGTGTCAAGATATCATCATGATCTTTGACCGTGCCAGATCGCTTCCGCGACCCGCTCCCCACATCCATCATGTCCCCACTATCACTCTGATGCACCTCCACATTGACGCACTCACGCACCAATGCTGCTACCTCAGGACTCTCCTGCCCCGAGTCAATCCCAACTCGTGCCTCCTCCACCAAATCTGCCCCATCCCCAACATGCAACACCTGTAATGGATCATCCAGTAATCCCTGAATCACTTCCACCAGAGGCACATCCATGCCTTCCTCTATCACAGGTACTTCCTCAACCTCCTTTTCATTCACCTCTCTCTCCAAAGTAGGCTCTGATGGGTGGCACGGTTCTGCCACACCCTCCACTATTTCACTCCAGCTCCTGGTCCTTTGCTGCTGTCCCTCATCACCAGCCGTCCCCTCATACTTTCCCTGTGGTTCTGTCGGGATCTTGCGTTCAGCGGTTCGTTGAGCACCTCTCCGCAAACAATCCGCTGCTACATGATCAAAATTCCCACATATCCTGCACATCCTCCTTTGTCCTGCGTAAGTCACGTACACTTGCGTACGAAACTCAGCCATAATGATGTAAGATGGAATGGGTCTCCGTAACGACATCTTTAAGGTGAAAGATCCCTCAGGAAGACCCTCCATGGGTCCCACACTCCACTTTCCTGCCGTTGCCAGATGTACTGTCCCATACTCGCTGAAGACACGTCCCACATCCATTTGATCTGCCTCAAAAGGCACATTCTTTACCTTTACCCATGTGTAGGTGCGTGACACATCCTTTAATCGCACCTGCAATGTCGCATTGACCGTGTAGACATTGTCCTGATGTCGCTCTACCAATGTCTCATATGCTGCAGCCGTTAACAACTTCACAAAGATCCTGTTCATGCCATTTAGTGCCACTCCATACAGTTCCTCCATATCAATGTTGTATATATCACGAAGAATAGTAGGTATTACTGTAGCGCCACAGCAGGTTGGATTACTCCTGTAACCATGTCTATGCAGACGGTGTTGATGCGGCGTCTGCCCACCGCCGCCATGACAGTGAAAATAAAGTTGCTCACAGTCTCCACCAGGGGCCAGAGACCAGAGTAGCACACCCTTCTCTCACGAGAGCTGGGTGGCGAATCTATAATTCTTGCTAATTGACCAGTTTTACCTAATCGGCACGACATTATATATATATATATATATATATATATATATATAATATATATATATATATATATATATATATATATATATCATTTATGGATTTGGAAAAGGCGTATGACAGGGTGGATAGTGAAGCAATGTGGCAGATGTTGCAGGTGTATGGAATAGGAGGTAGGTTACTGAAAGCAGTGAAGAGTTTCTACGAGGATAGTGAGGCTCAGGTTAGAGTATGTAGGAGAGAGGGAGATTATTTCCCAGTAAAAGTAAGCCTTAGACAGGGATGTGTGATGTCACCGTGGTTGTTCAATATATTTATAGATGGAGTTGTAAGAGAAGTGAATGCGAGGGTCTTGGCAAGAGGTGTGGGGTTAAAAGATAAAGAATCTAACACAAAGTGGGAGTTCTCAGTTGCTCTTTGCTGATGACTGTGCTTTTGGGAGATTCTGAAGAGAAGTTGCAGAGGTTGGTGGATGAGTTTGGTAGGGTGTGTAAAAGAAGAAAATTAAAAGTGTATATAGTAAAGAGTAAGGTAATGAGGATAACAAAAGATTAGGTGATGAAAAATTGAATATCAGATTGGAGGGAGAGAGTATGGAGGTGGTGAATGTATTCAGATATTTAGGAGTGAACGTGTCAGCAGATGGGTCTATGAAGGATGAGGTGAATCATATAATTGATGAGGGGAAAAGGGTAAGTGGTGCACTGAGGAGTCTGTGAAGACAGAGAACTTTGTATGGGTGTGAAGCATGGGTGATGAATGTTGCAACAAGAAGGCTGGAGGCAGTGGAGATGTCATGTCTGAGGTCAATGTGTAGTGTGAAAATAATGCTGAGAATTCGTAGTTTGGAAATTAGGAGGAGGTGCGCGATTACCAAGACTATTATCCAAAGGGCTGAGGAGGGGTTGTTGAGGTGGCTTGGACATGTAGAGAGGATGGAACAAAGTAGAATGACTTCCAGAGTGTATAAATCTGTAGTGGAGGGAAGACGGTGTAGGGGTCAGCCTAGAAAAGGTTGGAGGGAGGGGGCAAAGGAGGTTTTGTGTGCAAGGGGCTTGGACTTCCAGCAAGCATGCGTTAGCGTATTTCATAGGAGTAAATGGAGACAAATGTTTTTTAATACGTGACGTGCTGTTGGAGGTGAGCAAAGTAACATGAAGGGTTTCAGGAAACCGGCAGGCCGGACTTGAGTTCTGGAGATGCGAAGTACAGTGCCGGCACTCTGAAGGAGGGTGTTAATGTTGCAGTTTTATAACTGTTAGTGTAAGCACGTTTCTGGCAAGACAGTGATGGAGTGAATGATGATGAAAGTTTTTCTTTTTCTGGCCACCCTACCTTGGTGGGAATCGGCCGATGTGATAATAAAATATATATGTCGTGCCGATTAGGTAAAACTGGTCAATTAGCAAGAACTCCTTTAAAATTAAGTCCTTTCTAAAATTTTCTCTATACGTTTAAAGATATATTTTTTCATTTATGTTAATGTAAGAATTTATAATTTTGTACCAAGAAAACTTTGAAAACCTACGTAACCTTATCACAACAAGCGCAATTTAATTTAGCGAACCCAACTAAATATATTTTAGATACGTTAACATTAATTTAAATAATAAACAAACACAATGAAATATATTTTTCGTTATGTTCAGAATGATTTTGGCGAAATTATTGCATACACAAATTTTCACTTGTCTTATATGGCAAGGTGAGCGTTGCTATTTAAGCCAAAATCGCAAGTTTTACCTAATCGGCACGACATATAGAATGATAGCTCTAGGCCTTTCGTGTTGCAATCAACACATCAGGAGTTTGCAAAGTTGCAAGAAAAGGAAGATGTCCGAGTTATTACGACCCCAGAGGATGTATGACAATGCATAACAATGTCCTCCATTGAATACACTGCAAGACTCATTGGGACATCATCCAAATCTTTAAATGGGCCACAGAAAACACTGCACAAAGTGCAGTGGGACAAAACTGGTAGCGAAAACAGTAAATGAGATGATGGAATATGTGACAACAATATGCAAGGAAGCAGAGGGGTTTGAACCTAACCCTTGGTTCACACGAAGGTATAGAGAGGCTAAAACCATATGTGCTAGAGAATGGAAGAAGTATAATAATAATAATAATATTTTATTTAATTGCAAGTTTACATCGAGATTTTGTAATTACAATATAGAATTGAAGTGCAAAGAGAGCCACTATCATGCCATGGCATTATGGGGAGACTTAATCACTACTTATAGAGTACTTAATACTAGAGAAATTGATAATTTTGTTATAATTAAACATAGCTTATGTTTATAGCAGATAATAAGTTTACTCAAATTACAATCTGAAGATTTTACATTTTGACAAAGTGTTTTGTAAGGTGGTTATATCAATAGTAAATATTGCAATTATATTATGGGTAAACAACACTGAGCATTGTTGAAAGTATTTATTTAGTTTAGAGTGAGTAGGTGGTTTTTGAGAAGGGTCTTAAATTGATGCTCAGGCAGGTTAATATTTTCTGGTAATGAATTCCAGATTTTGGGGCCCTTTATGTGAATAAAGTTTTTACACAGGGTGAAATGGACTTGGGGTATATAATAAAGTGATCTGTGGCTTGTGTTGTGGTCATGGGTCCTATTAAAGTTGGTGAGGAGAATTTTGAGTGGAGGGTTTATATTTGAGTGTAGAGTTCTATGTATGTAGTAGGCACAAGAATAAGTGTGAATGTTCTTTACGGTGAGTAGTTTTAGATTTTCGAATATTGGTGGAGTATGTTGTCTAGAGTGGGAATTTGTTATCATTCTGACTGCAGCCTTTTGTTGGGTTATGAGTGGTCTAAGGTGATTTAATGTTGTTGATCCCCATGCACAAATTCCATAGGTGAGATACGGGTAGATGAGTGAATGATACAGAGCAAGGAGAGCTGTTTGAGGCGCATAGTAGAGTGTGAAGGTTTATTACTCTGTCCTGGTTCAATCTTTAAACCAAGATGAATTAAGGCTGGCTCTTCCTTAGCAAAATTACAAAAATGGAAAAGATAAATAATAACAACGAAGATAAGCACTTTATTTAATAGAAATTTATGAAAATAATAAATACTTAAACATGAACATTAAATCCTATCTTAAAGACAAAATGAAAAATGAAATAAATACTTGAATTCAAAGCTAATTTATACAGATGGAAGTTGGTAGTTGAATTTTCGATGTTCTTGACACGGAAGCTCTGAATTGTTCCTTGTTTTCTGAACTCCTTTTTGTTGAATCTACGGATGTTTCACAACCACTCAGTTGACGGATGTTTCCACAACCAAGTTGGAAACTATTAGTCCAAGATACCAGGGACTCAGGTGTCGTCCACTTGTGAATAACGTGTAGTTGCCTGGGTTGTTGTTTGGTTCTAGAGGAACCACAGTTGGAGAGTATACAGTTTGGAGATTATGCTCTTGGCCTCAATGGGTACTGCCCGTCAGACACACTCGGCTTGTGCCAGATGACCCTAGCTGGCCCAGATGGCTGTAATGAAATCAAAAGACATAATTACTCACCACTCTAATAATCACTCTCATGGTAGGCATAAATTATTTAAAAGAAATGGTGAGAGACTTAAACAAATTACTTTACTTTAAGGCAAGGCAGGCATAATTACATCTCTAAAATTAATCTAAGAGTGAAGCTCTTACATAAAATAAATTAAGACAGGAGCAGCTGTGAATACTTACAGTGGTGTTGGGAGTGGCTAGTCAAGTGATTATTCCCGTGGCTGGAGTCTCTCACTTCACCTCGCACCTCGGTGGAAAAAGGAGGGGTATAGTGGGAGCTAGACACTCACCCTACCTTAACAAGCAGACTACCACCCAACTATCACTATACATACATTCACACTTTCATTACTCCCATCTATGGACTTTTCCTCACATAGCGTATCTTTGATAGTATGCCTACTGTCTTTGAGATTTTCTTGGAAGATTGTTGTATGTGTGTTTGGAATTTGAGGCTACTGTCAAGGTGGATTCCTAGGAATTTTCCCTATGGGAGTCTTGTGATGGGTGAACCATTTAGCGTTATGTCAAGTGGGACATTTGAAGCTCTGTTTCAAACTGAATGAATAGTTTTGGCTGGATTGAGATAAGCTTGTTAGTCGCCATCCTGGTAGATATTTTCTGTAATTCAGCATTAACTGTGTTGGCTAGTATGACTGGGTTTGGGTGAGATCAATTAGCCACCCAGCTTTTGTGGTGTGAGGGTGTGCTGTTCCACGACTGCACCTAGCGGCGAGCACTGGAAACTTCATTTTCGTCAACATGGCGACGGCGAGCAGACGGCAGGATTAACCGTCTGTATAGACATGGTGTCGTGTGCAACAGGCTACAGACGACAGTGCTGCCTAATATCTTACGAGATGTCTACGGGTTGGAGATAGGAGATTTGTACGGAGTAGCTCTTAAATGGAGTTAACAGAGTCTTCGTCAAGTTCTTGACGGCTGAAGTTTAGAGAGGACCGTAGACCGCCATCAAGACAGGGTATATACAGTGCACCTGGATTACAAGTACGACTGAAAGACGTGTCCCGTACCTACACGTGGATCGGTCAAGAATGTCCCGTTAGAATCAGATCCCATGGACATCAGCGACGCCTTTGGAGCTTACGGCATCGTGCATGCGGCAATGGCTGGGAAGTGGAGTGAGGGACCGTTGTAGGTCTGTTCGAAGGACATACTCGCTCAAGATGACTTTACGACGGCCCATTCCTTCTTATGTTGTCCTGCTGGATTTTAGACCCAGCTCTCGTAACGAATGCGGGACAGAGGAGGACATGCAGGTTGTGTGGAGCGATGAGCATGTGGCGGGGACTGCATGCAGAGGAGAGGACCGAGAATGGATGTTGGACGACGAGACCAGGGCGAAGGAGGGCGGAGGGGGTGCAGGACCCGGTGGTTGACAAGAAGGTTGGACCTAAATTATGGAGTGAGATTGTCGCGGTCGACGGTGGTGTGTCAGACGCTGCCACGATCGGAGGGGCAGGTGCCGCTGCTGGTGCCGAGGCGCTGGCTGACAGCATAGAGGAAGCCCCATTGGTGGAGGCATTGAGGGAGTTGTTGGATGACCCATTGCCGGTGCCAGTGGGGAGGCATGAGGTGTGATTGAAGCTGGGGTGTGGTGGATGAGTTGGTGAACAGCTGCGGGAGCAGCAAGCCATTGTTCAGGAGCAAGTATCGGTAGAGGTACACAGGCAGGAGTGTAGAGATGGATGGTAGTATGGAAGTGGTGGCAGGGTCCAGGAAAAGACCGGGCACGGGGACTGATAGTGAAGATATGTTAACACCAGCACAGAGGACAGGTAAAAGTCAATGGTGGAGGTGGCGAGAAAGGACCTGGGGTTGTTGCATGGTAGTGAACAGATCAAGGGTGGGAAGCTGATGGGTAAAGCTGGTAAGGGAAGGCGGTCTCACAGCCTCCATCGCGGCCTAAGGGCAAATCCTTACAGGAGTTTTCAAGTGTCTAACGTTAAATGTAAATGGGTTACGGGATGAGCTTAAACGGGCGTGGGTAGAAGGCACTTTAAGGAGGTATGGTGTGCATGTGGCTTTTTACAAGAACACAATTTTAGATGTGGGAGTGAGTTGATGTTGAGGGTACAAGGTGTATGCTGGTTCGTCAGGAAAATTAAAGGGAGGAGTGGCGGTAGGGTCGAGAATCTAGCCCTTTTACATTTTTGCATGGGAAGAGTGTGGGGGTCGAATTGTTCGGGTAGAGGGGGAGTGGGTGGGGTGAGGTATGTTCCTGGTGTTTACACAGCAGATCATTCCAGAAAGGTGAAAGTGGACTTTGTAAGGGATGTAATGATTTATGCTTTTGGGGGTTTGGGGTGTCGATTGTGGGAGGGGATTTTAATTGCGTGATTCGGTGCGGATGTTGAGCCTAGGGGAGCGGGTGTGTGTTGGGAGAGTTGAGAGATTTATTGCAGAGTGCGGGGTTGGGGGATGTAGTTGGGGTTGGGGCCCGGGAGTGTACTTTTGTAAGGAGAGGTTACGGGCCAGGTTAGATAGGATTTATGTGTCAGGGTCAGTGGTGGTAGGTAGGATTAATTATGTGGATGTGGGTTTCTCTGACCATAGGGGTGTTGGTTGAGGTAGATTGGTCAGGTGCGGCCAGGTGGTACAAGGGGTACTGGAAATTGAACGTGCGCTGTTATCTGGTGTGGGTAATAGGGCGGAGTTTGCGGGTTGGTGGGATGGGTTATGGGAACAGGGTCGACGGGAGGAAGATGTGGTGGGTTGGTGGGTGCTGGTGGGAAAGCCGCAGATTGTAAGTTTTATCAAGGTTTGGGTAAGGAGGAGGCAGATGGAGATATGGGATGCAACAACATATTGAAGGCCAATACGGAGTTGTTACGCGGAGGCGGGACGTGAGGTTACGGGGGAGATAAGGGAATTGAAGAATAGGTTGATAGAGATACAGAATGAGAGGTTTGAGGCATGTAGGATACAAGCGGGTATTGATGATGTTTTGTGGGGGGATAGGCCTTCAAAACACGTATTGGGACAATGTAGAGTGCGTAGGGAGAGAATGACGATGGAAAGGGTGGAGGTGGAGGAGAGTGTGGATGGTTACGAACGGGGGATGGAAATTAGGGGTACGGAAGCGATTGGGGTGTACGTGGACAAATGGTTTCAGAGGTATCTTGGCAGTGTGGGGGTACGGAGGGAGGCTTGCGATGAACTGATGGAGGGATACGGGGAGATTGGAGGAGTGGTGTGAGGGGTGGTGGGGGAGTCATTAGGTGAGGCAGAGGTTTGGGAGGCGGTAAGTGGGATGAGTAGAGGGAGAGCTCCTGGTATTGATGGGTTGGCAAATGAGTTCTACAAGGATAACTGGGATAGTGTGAGGGGTTGTGTGACAGAAGTAATGAATAGGATGAGGAGGGTTGGGAGGATGGGACAGGGGATGGAATGGGCGTGATGGTATTGGTGAAGAAAGGGAAGGTGGGTAACCGGTTGAGTAACTACAGGCCGTTGGGTGAACGCTGATTATAAGATTTTGCCAAATTACTGGGTAACAGGATGAGAAGGGTGCTTGAGGGAGTGATTGCGGGGGCAGGGGGATACCGGGAAGAGGCGTGCTTATGGGGCATGAGGAGGATTAAGGACTTTTTAGACAGGGGTAGGGAGGGGGCATCCTAGCTTTGGACTGAGGGGGGGCGATGATAGGTGGAAAGAGAGGTTTTGTTTGAGGTGTTGAGGAGACGGGGTTTTTTGGGGAGGGGGTTGTGGATTGGGTCAGGAATATGAGGGGGCGTGTGTTCGAATACAGGTGAATGGGAGGCTCGGGAGTGTGGTGGGGATGGGCAGGGGTCTGGGGGCAGGGTTGTCCCTGCCAGATTCTCTTTGCTTGCGACAAGACCCTTTCTACGCAATGGAACGTGGGGTAAGGGGGATGGGATAGAGGGCATCGTGGGAGGGGAACGACGGTTTTGGGAAGTGAGGTTGGAGACGGTTAGAAGGTGTTTGGACAGGGGCAAAAGGGTGAGGTGAATAGTGAGAAATCAAATTGTTGGAGGTGGGACTGGGTGGGGGGTTTTAAAATGGTTTGGTGGTGGATAGCATCACTATTTGTGGAGGTAATAGAGACAGGTATCAGACAAGGGAGGTGAATTTGGGAGGGGGCACTGGGAAAGATGTGTATGCGTGGAGACCGAGTGATCTTACCTTGAGGCAAAAGGATAGCTGTGGAAAAAGTTAGTCTAAGAGGATTTGATGTACCCGGGTACCCTCGTTGAAGGCGGATGTAAATGAGATTGAAGAGGGTCTTCAAGTATATCTAGGGAATAAGGCATTTTGGGAAGGATGTGGTTAGAATGGGGTTGGGAGGGGAGGGGGGAATATGGTTGGAGAAGGGCGGTTTGTGGATGGAAGATGCCGGGAGGAGAGGGGGTTTAGAGAGGAGGGGATGGAGGGGTGGGGGGGGGGAGGGCAGGAGTGGTGGAGGGAAAGGAGATTGACTATGTGAGATTTGTTGAGAAATTTATTGGTCATGGGAACCAAAAGTTGAAGGGAAGCAGATGATGGGTTTTGGGGGAGGGATTGGTAGCAGAGGGTGTGGGTTTTACCAGTATACGATTGGGTACAGATTTGGAGGGATTTTAGGGACCCAGGTTACGTGCGAGGGATCGGGAACAAATGTACAGATTCTTGCTTGGGGCGGCCCCTTCCAGGGGGGGTGTTATACAATATGGGGTTGGTAAAGACGGTAGATGGGAGAGGTGTGGCATGGGGAGAGGGCTGCACGCGATTTATTTCTGTGAGGCTTTCCGGTGAGGGAAAAGGATGGGGGGTGGTGCAAGCTGGGGGGAGGGATCAGGTGTTGAGAGCCCTTTTCCTGGACTTCCCCGGGGTTTTGGGGCCAGGAGAGGTCCCAAGGGATTGTGTGGTGATTTCCGTGTGTGGGTCTTGGGGGTTTGCGGGGGGTGGGGGCCCAGGAAAGGATCAGGGCTCTGGCTGCAAGAATGTATCGTAAAAGTGGGGAAACAGGCTGGTGTATGGGGGTGGTTGGGATGAGAAGTTTAGTCTGGCTTTCAAAATCCAACAGTGGGTGGGTTTTTAGGGGTTGTTGGGGGCTTTTTTTCACTGGGGGGCCGGTTTGTGTTAGGAAGGGAGGGTCCGATGTGTTTGTGTATTGGGGGAGGGTGGGTGAACGGGGCGACTTTCGTTGGACGGGGCGGGCAGTAGGAGGGGGGGTGGCGGTGTTCAGGAGGGGGTTGGTTTTCGGGATAGGTTTGGTTGGGGTTTGTTTTGGTTTTTAGGGTGGGGGGATCATGGGAAGGCGGGGTTGGCCACCCTGTGTTGGTTGTTTGTATGGTATGTGTGTGTGTGTGTGTGTGTGTGTGTTCCTTCTGAATATTGTTGCTTAATCCCTGGTTCTTCCAACCGATGTTTAATGATCATAGTGTGTGTGTGTGTGTTGTGTGTTAAAAAGGTTTTGTGGGGGGTTTTTTTGTTGTTGGTTTTGTTTGTTGTCCAAGTTATTTATTAGGGGACAAGGGTTTTAAGTTAGGGTTTTTTGATTTGCCTTTGTTTTGGGGAAGGTTTATTGTTGGGGTTGTTTGTTAATAATTTTTTTGGGGGTTTTTTGAAATAATGTTTTTTTCAAATAAAATATAAAAAAAAAAAAAAAAAAGGTTTTTCAGATTGAGAGTAAGCTTTTACGCCATCCTGGTAGAATTTTCTTTTAATTCAGCATTAACTGTGTTGGCTAGTATGATGGGTTTGGGGTGAGAGAAGAAATACGTTGTGTCATCTGCAAATAAATGGGTTTGTAATTTTTTTTTTTCATTTTATTAGTTTCCAATAAATATACATTTATAATTCATAAAATGCAAAATACATGTTGCATATAATACAACACAATTCTTTGGTTAAACAGGAAAAATATCGAAAATATCAGAAAACTATGCCCCAAAACCCTTTACCTCTACCACCAGTGAACTTTGTCCCCTTTCCCCAATAAATAAATAAATAAGAGTCCACAAAACATAAACCCAAATAATGAAATATAGTCCACCATAAATATTTTCTTTTCCTAAGGATATACAGTGAATATATTGACGACTGCAAATAAATTTTACAGTGCACAAAATAAAATTACATTTTACAGTTCCGAAACGTTCAATAATTACATGCTACAAATTTTTGCAATAGCAATTTTTAATAAGCTATGCATAATCAGAAACATAAACCCTAACCATTTATCTACAAATAGTGAACTCTTGTCCCCTTTCTTATGCTTGATACAGAGTCCACAAAAAAAAAAAAACCCAAATAATGAAAAACCAAGTTCACAATAATATTAGCCTAGTTCTA
>WNWK01036478.1:0-19133 GCA_009830355.1 Cherax destructor | reverse complement strand
CTGGGACAGCCTACAAAGTGATTTTTGAAGATAGATACGCTTGTCTCAAGCTAGGGAAATGTTTGGAGAATCAAGAAGCGTTTGATGCTGAGGCTAACATATTAGTCTAGTTGAAAGGCGCCGGCGGAGCCCCTCTGTTGTACTGTGTATGTAATAACTTGCCCGCTCTAGTTATATCCTTCAGAGGAGGTACTACTTTGTACAAGTATTGCAAGGACACAGAGTTACAATTGGAAACTTTGTTGTCGATATTTATTGAGGTAGCAAGGAACCTGTAGGAGATTCACTTAAAAAGATACGTCCACAACGATCTTAAGGCAGACAACATTCTCATTAATGTGGAAAAATAAACACATAAGCAGTATAATGTGATCCTTTATTGACAACGTTTCGCCCACGCAGCTTCGCAGGAGCAGCCACCTCCACGTGGTGAGTTCTGGGTATTTTGTGACTTGATAAAAACCTCTTACAAAATACCTGAGAGCTGCTCATAGTTATATATTATATATAGGTATATATTATATATAGGTAGTAGGTTGGTAGACGGCTACCACCCAGGGAGGTACTATCGTCCTGTGGTTGGTAGACGGCTACCACCCAGGGAGGTACTACCGCCCTGTGGTTGGTAGACGGCTACCACCCAGGGAGGTACTACCGTCCTGTGGTTGGTAGACGGCTACCACTCAGGGAGGTACTACCGTCCTGTGGTTGGTAGACGGCTACCACCCAGGAGGTACTACCGTCCTGTGGTTGGTAGACGGCTACCACTCAGGAGGTACTACCGTCCTGTGGTTGGTAGACGGCTACCACCCAGGAGGTACTACCGTCCTGTGGTTGGTAGACGGCTACCACCCAGGGAGGTACTACCGTCCTGTGGTTGGTAGACGGCTACCACTCAGGGAGGTACTACCGTCCTGTGGTTGGTAGACGGCTACTACCCAGGGAGGTACTACCATCCTGTGGTTGGTAGACGGCTACCACCCAGGAGGTACTACCGTCCTGTGGTTGGTAGACAGCTACCACCCAGGAGGTACTACCGTCCTGTGGTTGGTAGACGGCTACCACTCAGGGAGGTACTACCGTCCTGTGGTTGGTAGACAGCTACCACCCAGGGAGGTACTACCGTCCTGTGGTTGGTAGACGGCTACCACCCAGGGAGGTACTGCCGTCCTGTGGTTGGTAGACGGCTACCACCCAGGGAGGTACTACCGTCCTGTGGTTGGTAGACGGCTACCACCCAGGGAGGTACTACCGTCCTGTGGTTGGTAGACGGCTACCACCCAGGGAGGTACTACCGTCCTGTGGTTGGTAGACGGCTACCACCCTTGAAGGGATTATGATGAACCGTGTCAGTGCAACACGAGGTCATCAACATGAACCGTGCCAGTGCAACACTAGGCCATCAACATAAACCGTGCCAGTGCAACACTAGGTCATCAACATAAACCGTGCCAGTGCAACACTAGGCCATCAACATAAACCGTGCCAGTGCAACATTAGGCCATCAACAAACAACATTCTCTGCAACATAATTCTCATAACACATTTGATCATTTCCTCACGAAAATGCAAGATAAATCAATGTTGCAAATGTCATAACGTCGTACGTAAACAGTGTGCAAGTAAAGATTCATTCTAAAACAATAACAGAGAAATGAATTACGTTAAGGGGGATATGACCACACTCACTCCCAATATCTGGCGCTGAGTACAAAAAAAAGAAGATGGATGTGTTTGTTATGAAGAGGCTTGTGTCCTTGGTGATCTTGTCCTTGGTGATCTTGTCCTTGGTGATCTTGTTGCATTCCTCCCACTGTTAGGGATGTCTGTCAGGAAACCTTTGGGTCTTTTCCAGTATCTGCACACCAGGTGTGGGTTGATGAAGACACACGTTGTTAAACAAGCTTTTTTGAGAGCTCTACTGAGAGAGAAAAACTGTCGCAATGAAAGCTTGGTCTACAAAGCTTATCTCAGTATTGTCGGCAGAGCGCCACTTAGATGCAGGTGTGGGAGACATGCTCGGGGGTCGCTTGCTATGCCACTTAGATGCAGGTGTGGGAGACATGCTCGGGGGTCGCTTGCTATGCCACTTAGATGCAGGTGTGGGAGACATGCTCGGGGGTCGCTTGCTATGCCACTTAGATGCAGGTGTGGGAGACATGCTCGGGGGTCGCTTGCTATGCCACTTAGATGCAGGTGTGGGAGACATGCTCGGGGGTCGCTTGCTATGCCACTTGGATGCAGGTGTGGAGACATGCTCGGGGGTCGCTTGCTATGCCACTTAGATGCAGGTGTGGAGACATGCTCGGGGTCGCTTGCTATGCCACTTAGATGCAGGTGTGGAGACATGCTCGGGGTCGCTTGCTATGCCACTTGGATGCAGGTGTGGGAGACATGCTCGGGGTCGCTTGCTATGCCACTTAGATGCAGGTGTGGGAGACATGCTCGGGGTCGCTTGCTATGCCACTTGGATGCAGGTGTGGAGACATGCTCGGGGTCGCTTGCTATGCCACTTAGATGCAGGTGTGGGAGACATGCTCGGGGGTCGCTTGCTATGCCACTTAGATGCAGGTGTGGGAGACATGCTCGGGGGTCGCTTGCTATGCCACTTGGATGCAGGTGTGGGAGACATGCTCGGGGTCGCTGCTATGCCACTTAGATGCAGTGTGGGAGACATGCTCGGGGTCGCTTGCTATGCCACTTAGATGCAGGTGTGGAGACATGCTCGGGGGTCGCTTGCTATGCCACTTGGATGCAGGTGTGGAGACATGCTCGGGGTCGCTTGCTATGCCACTTGATGCAGGTGTGGGAGACATGCTCGGGGGTCGCTTGCTATGCCACTTGGATGCAGGTGTGGGAGACATGCTCGGGGGTCGCTTGCTATGCCACTTAGATGCAGGTGTGGGAGACATGCTCGGGGGTCGCTTGCTATGCCACTTAGATGCAGGTGTGGGAGACATGCTCGGGGGTCGCTTGCTATGCCACTTAGATGCAGGTGTGGGAGACATGCTCGGGGTCGCTTGCTATGCCACTTAGATGCAGGTGTGGGAGACATGCTCGGGGTCGCTTGCTATGCCACTTAGATGCAGGTGTGGGAGACATGCTCGGGGTCGCTTGCTATGCCACTTAGATGCAGGTGTGGGAGACATGCTCGGGGGTCGCTTGCTATGCCACTTAGATGCAGGTGTGGGAGACATGCTCGGGGGTCGCTTGCTATGCTACAAGATGAACCAAAAGTAACTTGTGTATAATGTCCAGACGCTGTTATACGTTCATATATATTTCCTGGTACAATACTTACTCGCACATGTTTCTCTGTGCATGTTACTAACAGCATCTTTCCTTGTAGGCTTTATCGGTCTCTTTCTCAGTCTCCTATTATCATTATTTTCCAGTTACCAGGATTGAATATAAGTAGTCATCTTTCTAACTACGTTTTAGCTTGTTCGAGTTATCTTGTAGCCTCTCCTGTTCTTATCTTTCCTATTAACTTAATGATAAATTATACACAGTCTGTCAGCCTGGAGTAGACTCCAGGCTGAGGGACTGATTACCTCAAACTCCTTCTGATCTTCACCATTCTTCGTATTGGACTGATGAAGCCACTGTGTGGCGAAAACTTTCCACAATAAAGATACCAAAGTTTTGCACATATGTCTAATTTATCAACTTGTCTTATCTCTGAACTATTTATCTATTAAATTAATATCATCTACATAGAGCGATACACAAGATTTAATATAATTTGGCAGATCTTTTATGCATTTCAGAAACAGATGGAATTGGAATGGCAAGACATTACTTACCATTATCCTCTGATCGCTATTTTTCAGGTATTTATGTATCCTCTTAAGTACCTTCAAGAGGAAAAAGGTACAATACCTTAGTTTAATATCTTTATTATGCACCCCATACCCATCCTGTGGGCGTTAGTCAAAAGATTACAGAGGTACGTAATGGGTCCAAGGACTGTACCTCAACATTACAGTTACATAATGGGTCCAGGGACTGTACCTCAACAGGGACTGCACTTTTGTTTATTTTTCCATCCGTTGGTATAAACCTTGGTAATAGATACCAACAAATTAGTTTAGAAAGACACGTGACTAAACGCTTGGACGTATTTATTAGAAAACGTTTAAGTTCTTTTGATCAAGGTCCCAGGATCGAAACGTTTTCTAATAAATATGTCTTAGTGTTTGCTCACGTTTATTTCTATACCAGTGCCAACGTTCTTTCTATTTCTCATTTCCCAAGAAACCCTCGCAAGTCCTCCGTCATTATCATTTCTTATCGCTATTTTGCTCGTCCCTTTTTCTTCCTGCTAACAATTTCCCTGATTCCTCGGTGAACACCTCTAAGTTTCTGTTCATACTCCAGTGTCATCATCTGTCAGTTCACTCCTCTTTCATCGGTCTTATTGCCTGACTCCTTATTCTCATCTTCCATTATAAGTAATACATCAGTTTCGGCTCTATTTTCCATGTTTTATCCCCTTCACTACTGTGTCATTTATGATATGTCTACCTTCTTATTCTTGTGTCATTTATGATATGTCTACCTTCTTATTCTTGTGTCATTTATGATATGTCTACCTTCTTATTCTTGTGTCATTTATGATATGTCTACCTTCTTATTCTTGTGTCATTTATGATATGTCTACCTTCTTATTCTTGTGTCATTTATGATATGTCTACCTTCTTATTCTTGTGTCATTTATGATATGTCTACCTTCTTATTCTTGTGTCATTTATGATATGTCTACCTTCTTATTCTTGTGTCATTTATGATATGTCTACCTTCTTATTCTTGTGTCATTTATGATATGTCTACCTTCTTATTCTTGTGTCATTTATGATATGTCTACCTTCTTATTCTTGTGTCATTTATGATATGTCTACCTTCTTATTCTTGTGTCATTTATGATATGTCTACCTTCTTATTCTTGTGTCATTTATGATATGTCTACCTTCTTATTCTTGTGTCATTTATGATATGTCTACCTTCTTATTCTTGTGTCATTTATGATATGTCTACCTTCTTATTCTTGTGTCATTTATGATATGTCTACCTTCTTATTCTTGTGTCATTTATGATATGTCTACCTTCTTATTCTTGTGTCATTTATGATATGTCTACCTTCTTATTCTTGTGTCATTTATGATATGTCTACCTTCTTATTCTTGTGTCATTTATGATATGTCTACCTTCTTATTCTTGTGTCATTTATGATATGTCTACCTTCTTATTCTTGTGTCATTTATGATATGTCTACCTTCTTATTCTTGTGTCATTTATGATATGTCTACCTTCTTATTCTTGTGTCATTTATGATATGTCTACCTTCTTATTCTTGTGTCATTTATGATATGTCTACCTTCTTATTCTTGTGTCATTTATGATATGTCTACCTTCTTATTCTTGTGTCATTTATGATATGTCTACCTTCTTATTCTTGTGTCATTTATGATATGTCTACCTTCTCATTCTTGTGTCATTTATGATATGTCTACCTTCTCATTCTTGTGTCATTTATGATATGTCTACCTTCTCATTCTTGTGTCATTTATGATATGTCTACCTTCTCATTCTTGTGTCATTTATGATATGTCTACCTTCTTATTCTTGTGTCATTTATGATATGTCTACCTTCTTATTCTTGTGTCATTTATGATATGTCTACCTTCTTATTATTGTGTCATTTATGATATGTCTACCTTCTTATTCTTGTGTCATTTATGATATGTCTACCTTCTTATTCTTGTGTCATTTATGATATGTCTACCTTCTTATTCTTGTGTCATTTATGATATGTCTACCTTCTTATTCTTGTGTCATTTATGATATGTCTACCTTCTTATTCTTGTGTCATTTATGATATGTCTACCTTCTTATTCTTGTGTCATTTATGATATGTCTACCTTCTTATTCTTGTGTCATTTATGATATGTCTACCTTCTTATTCTTGTGTCATTTATGATATGTCTACCTTCTTATTCTTGTGTCATTTATGATATGTCTACCTTGTTATTCTTGTGTCATTTATGATATGTCTACCTTCTTATTCTTGTGTACTCACCAACTTGTGTTTGCATGGGTCAGGTCTCAGCTCATGACCCAGCACCTGGAACACTTCGATCAGCATATGGGAATCTTTAATGAGGAAACGTTTCGCCACACAGTGGCTTCATCAGTCCAATACAAAGAAGAACGGTGTAAAGAGAGAAGAGTTAGAGGTAATCAGTCCCTCATCCTGGAATCTCCGTGTTCAGCCCATCAAGATTGATAAACTGAACACATCGATTCCAGGCTGAGGGACTGATTACCCCGAACTCCTCCTCTCTTTACGCCGTTCTTCTTTGTATTGGACTGATGAAGTCACTGTGTGGAGAAACGTTTCTTCAGTACAGATTCCCAGATGTTGCATAAGTGTTTCAGTCCTCAACTTGTCAGTTTTCAAAACTATTTATCACTTCGATGACCATTAATGATTTCTGCCATCATCAGTCCTCTTATACCTACTCTTGAAGCTTTGTAGTATTAAGCTGGTCTCCACGTCCTCATGTGTCAGTACTGTCCTATTTAGGCAGATGCCAAAAAGTCGTATTTTCATAAAACTTTCAAAATTTTACCTTGTGGACTGAACAAAATATGCTGACGTGAATAAACATAATATACTTCTTTCTTTCATTTCCAGTAAAAACAAAGTAACAATCAAACCTTGCTAAAATAATGGCCAATACAATCGCAAACAAGCGAACTTAACACTGCAGAACAAGCCACATGGGGATGGAAATCTTTAGCTCTTGCAACACTGCATAGCTCCTGACGACGCACCAGAACGCGAAAGATCTGGAACTAAAGACTTCCATCCCCATGTGGCTTGTTCTGCATAATGGATAAACTACGTAAGGACAGGCTAACTTTAGTTCACAATTATTACACTGGTCTGCATGACTTTTTTTTTTATTGACTCTATGGTATCTTTTTCCGGTATATATATATATATATATATATATATATATATATATATATATATATATATATATATATATATATGGAAAATAGTGATTCACTGTGTTTTTTATTAGTCTCTATCACATCAGGTTGTCAAGTTATACGGAAACGTTACTTTTCTCTTTTCGTATAACATAAGTAAATGAGAAAGTGATATTACCAATTAAAATGCTTACCTATATTGAATTAAATGTTAAATCTAATATATTTTTCTTTATTTTCAGATTATTAATATGTCTAGAGGCTGCATAAATTCACCAGACATATTTTGCTATGTCTGCGGGCAATTCATCCCTTAAGATTCCCGGAGTTTAAGGTTGTACTTGTACAATTTTCTCATTTGTGGTGATTTAAAAGTTATTGCTCTCCTACTAGGTCTTCAAGGCGGATACACCAAGTATCCCTGTTTTATGTGTCTTTGGGATAGTAGGGCAGACAGCCAGCACTATGAAGAAAAAGACTGGCCACCAAGAACCAGCTTCTTACCCGGAAATCACAACGTGAAAACTGTGCCACTAGTTGACCCCAAGAAAATTCTGCTGCCACCACTCCACATCAAATTAGGGCTTATGAAAAATTTTGTGAAGGCCTTGAACAAGACTGGAACTGCTTTCAAGTGCCTTGAGTCAAAGTTTCCTCGTATAAGTGAAGGCAAGCTAAAGGCAGGAATCTTTGTTGGCCCTCAGATTCGGGAATTGATGAAGGACAAGCATTTTGATGAAGCATTAGCAGGTGTCGAGGTGAATGTCTGGTTTTCATTCAGTCAGATTGTCCACAACTTCCAGGGAAACAGGCGCTCCCCCGGATATGAAAAAATGATCCAAGACCTGATTTCAAGTTTCCAACAACTTGAGTCTAGAATGAGTGTGAAGATACACTTTTTGAACTCACATCTTGACTATTTTCCCAACAATTGTGAGGACTACAGTGAGGAACAAGGAGAGCGGTTCTATCAGGATATTTGCACCATGGAAACTCGATACCAGGGCAAGTGGAATGTCAGCATGATGGCGGATTACTACTGGTCATTGAAACGTAATGGTCTCGATGAACAGCACAAGTGAACATCAAAGTGGTCCTCCTTCCTTTGATTCAATGTGTAGGCTAACCATTAGAAGCATATTTTTTTAATAAAATCATTTGATTTGATTCATGTTAATTTGTAATTCATATGTTGTTAAAACTAACACAATGTGCTTTTCTATGATTACTTGCCTAATTTTAATAAAGTATTAATTATCGTTAATTAGTAAGACAGTCCTTGAGGAATGAGAAGAATGGTCATGGTGAAGCAGTGAACCCTGGGGTTGAGACAGTCCTTGAGGAATGAGAAGAATGGTCATGGTGAAGCAGTGAACCCTGGGGTTGAGACAGTCCTTGAGGAATGAGAAGAATGGTCATGGTGAAGCAGTGAACCCTGGGGTTGAGACAGTCCTTGAGGAATGAGAAGAATGGTCATGGTGAAGCAGTGAACCCTGGGGTTGAGACAGTCCTTGAGGAATGAGAAGAATGGTCATGGTGAAGCAGTGAACCCTGGGGTTGAGACAGTCCTTGAGGAATGAGAAGAATGGTCATGGTGAAGCAGTGAACCCTGGGGTTGAGACAGTCCTTGAGGAATGAGAAGAATGGTCATGGTGAAGCAGTGAACCCTGGGGTTGAGACAGTTCTTGAGGAATGAGAAGAATGGTCAAGGTGAAGCAGTGAACCCTGGGGTTGAGACAGTTCTTGAGGAATGAGAAGAATGGTCATGGTGAAGCAGTGAACCCTGGGGTTGAGACAGTTCTTGAGGAATGAGAAGAATGGTCAAGGCGAAGCAGTGAACCCTGGGGTTGAGACAGTCTTGAGGAATGAGAAGAATGTCATGGTGAAGCAGTGAACCCTGGGGTTAGACAGTTCTTGAGGAATGAGAAGAATGGTCATGGTGAAGCAGTGAACCCTGGGGTTGAGACAGTTCTTGAGGAATGAGAAGAATGGTCAAGGTGAAGCAGTGAACCCTGGGGTTGAGACAGTCCTTGAGGAATGAGAAGAATGGTCATGGTGAAGCAGTGAACCCTGGGGTTAAGACAGTTCTTGAGGAATGAGAAGAATGGTCATGGTGAAGCAGTGAACCCAGGGGTTGAGACAGTTCTTGAGGAATGAGAAGAATGGTCATGGTGAAGCAGTGAACCCTGGGGTTAGACAGTTCTTGAGGAATGAGAAGAATGGTCATGGTGAAGCAGTGAACCCTGGGGTTAAGACAGTTCTTGAGGAATGAGAAGAATGGTCATGGTGAAGCAGTGAACCCTGGGGTTGAGACAGTCCTTGAGGAATGAGAAGAATGGTTATGGTGAAGCAGTGAACCCTGGGGTTAAGACAGTTCTTGAGGAATGAGAAGAATGGTCATGGTGAAGCAGTGAACCCTGGGGTTAAGACAGTTCTTGAGGAATGAGAAGTATGGTCAAGGTGAAGCAGTGAACCCTGGGGTTGAGACAGTCCTTGAGGAATTAGAAGAATGGTCATGGTGAAGCAGTGAACCCTGGGGTTAAGACAGTTCTTGAGGAATGAGAAGAATGGTCATGGTGAAGCAGTGAACCCTGGGGTTAAGACAGTTCTTGAGGAATGAGAAGAATGGTCATGGTGAAGCAGTGAACCCTGGGGTTGAGACAGTCCTTGAGGAATGAGAAGAATGGTCATGGTGAAGCAGTGAACCCTGGGGTTGAGACAGTTCTTGAGGAATGAGAAGAATGGTCATGGTGAAGCAGTGAACCTGGGGTTAGACAGTCCTTGAGGAATGAGAAGAATGGTCAGGTGAAGCAGTGAACCTGGTGAGATGAGAGAGAGAAGGAGGTGAAGCAGTCCCTTGAGACATCGAGGAAGAGAATGGTCATGGTGAAGCAGTGAACCCTGGGGTTGAGACAGTCCTGAGGAATGAGAGAGAATGGTCAGAGAGAGTAACCCTGGGTGAGACACGAGGAAGAGAGAATGGTAGCACAGGAACACCATCGTGAGAGAGTGAGAGAAAGACAGAAGCACATCAGAAGGAGAATGGAGGATGAGCACCCACAGACACTGCCACATCAGAGAGAGAGAGAGAGAGAGAGGATGAAGCACCCAGAACACTGCCACATCGAGAGAGAGAGAGAATGAGATAGAGGATGAAGACACCACAGACACTGCCACATCAGAGAGAGAGAGAGAGAGGATGAAGCACCCAGACACTGCCACATCAGAGAGAGAGATAGAGGATGAAGCACCCACAGACACTGCCACATCAGAGAGAGAGAGAGAGGATGAAGCACCCAGACACTGCCACATCAGAGAGAGAGTAGAGGATGAAGCACAGACACTGAATCGAGAAGAGAGGATGAGCACCAGACATGAAATCAGAGAGAGAGAGAGGGATGAAGCACCCACAGACACTGCCACATCAGAGAAGAGAGAGAGAGGGATGAAGCACCCAGACACTGCCACATCAGAGAGAGAGAGAGAGAGAGAGAGAGAGAGAGAGCACCAAGACACTGCCACACGAGAGAGGGGGATGAAGCACCCACAAACACTGCCACATCAGAGAGAGAGAGAAGAGGAGAAGCACCCACAGACACTGCCACATCAGAGAGAGAGAGAGGGGAAGAAGACACCCACAGACACTGCCACATCAGAGAGAGAGAGAGAGAGGATGAAGCACCCACAGACACTGCCACATCAGAGAGAGAGAGATATATAGATAGAGAGGGGATGAAGCACCCACAGACACTGCCACATCAGAGAGAGAGAGAGAGAGAGAGGGATGAAGCACCCACAGACACTGCCACATCAGAGAGAGAGAGAGAGAAAGGGGATGAAGCACCCACAGACACTGCCACATCAGAGAGAGAGAGAGAGAGAGAGAGAGAGAGAGAGAGAGAGATGAAGCACCCACAGACACTGCCACATCAGAGAGAGAGAGAGAGGATGAAGCACCCACAGACACTGCCACATCAGAGAGAGAGAGAGAGAGGATGAATCACCCACAGACACTGCCACATCAGAGAGAGAGATAGAGGATGAAGCACCCACAGACACTGCCACATCAGAGAGAGAGAGAGAGAGGATGAAGCACCCACAGACACTGCCACATCAGAGAGAGAGAGAGAGAGAGAGAGAGAGAGAGAGGATGACGCACCCACAGACACTGCCACATCAGAGCGAGAGAGAGAGAGAGAGAGAGAGAGGATGAAGCACCCACAGACACTGCCACATCAGAGCGAGAGAGAGAGAGAGACAGAGAGAGAGAGGATGAAGCACCCACAGACACTGCCACATCAGAGAGAGAGAGAGAGAGAGAGGGGATGAAGCACTCACAGACACTGCCACATCAGAGAGAGAGAGAGAGAGAGGGATGAAGCACCCACAGACACTGCCACATCAGAGAGAGAGAGAGAGAGAGAGAGAGAGAGAGAGAGAGAGAGAGAGGAGGATGAAGCACCCACAGACACTGGCACATCAGAGAGAGAGAGAGAGAGAGAGGGGGGATGAAGCACCCACAGACACTGCCACATCAGAGGGGATGAAGCACCCACAGACACTGCCACATCAGAGAGAGAGAGAGAGAGAGAGAGAGAGAGAGAGAGAGAGAGAGAGAGAGAGAGAGAGAGAGGGATGAAGCACCCACAGACACTGCCACATCAGAGAGAGAGAGAGAGAGAGAGGGGGATGAAGCACCCACAGACACTGCCACATCAGAGGGGATGAAGCACCCACAGACACTGCCACATCAGAGAGAGGGGATGAAGCACCCACAGACACTGCCACATCAGAGAGAGGGGATGAAGCACCCACAGACACTGCCACATCAGAGAGAGGGGATGAAGCACCCACAGACACTGCCACATCAGAGAGAGGGGATGAAGCACCCTTATTCTCATATCAGACATAGACAGAGATGTAATCCACAGTACCGTGTCATCCTTCACAGACGATACTAGGATCTGCATGAGACTGTCATCTATTGAGGACACGTTTAACCTCCAAGAAGATATAAACCAAGTTTTCCAATGGGCAACAGAAAACAATATGATGTTCATTGAAGACAAATTCTAACTACTCCGTTATGAAAAACTGGAGGAGATAATAATTAGAAATGAGTATACTACAAACTCTAATCATACAATAGAGCGAAAAAATAATGCGAGGGACCTGGGAGTGGTAATGTCAGAGGATCTCACTTTCAAGGATCACAACAGTGCCACTGTCACATCTGCGAAGAAAATGATAAGATGCATAATGAGAACCTTCAAAACAAGAGATGCCAAGCCAATGATGATCCTTTTCAAATCACTTGTTCTCTCTAGGCTGGAATACTGATGTACATTAATATCTCCGTTCAAAGCAGGTGAAATTGCAGATCTAGAGAATGTACTGAGAACCTTTATTGCACATATAAGTGCCATCAAACACCTTAACTACTGGGAACGCTTGGAAGCACTTGTACTCACTGGAACACAGGCGAGATATATATCATAATCTACACTTTGAAAATCCTAGAAGGAATGGTTCCGAATCTGCACACAGAAATCACTCCCTACGAAAGTAAAGGACTGGGCAAGCAGTGCAAAATACCCCCAATGAAAAGTAGGGACGCCATTGGTACACTGGAGTGCGATAAAATTAATGAATTCAGAGACAACTCACTCAGAAATGTTCAAGATATGTCAAAGTATTTTATCCACAGTGGTATATTACAGACCATTCTGGAAAAATACCCTGACTTTGCTCCCTGTAAATAAAGCATTAACACACATACGTGTGTGTGGGTGTATGTGTGTTTGTGTGTATGTGTGTGAGTGACCCAACAATTAATATTTGCACCAATAACTCAATACAGATGTGGCCGGGTGTAGACTAGTAAATTGCTCATTGCTTTATAATTTGTTTATGATTGCAACCATGTATAAAAGTATCAAAAAGTATCAAAACTTTGGGGCCCAGTCTCTGGACCCATTATATACCTCTATAATCTGTAAATACCTTTGTAACTTGTCATGATTGTGACCAAATCTACCTGAGTTCATTACCTTTGTAACTTGCTCAGCTATCAAAACTTTGAGGCCCAGTCCCTGGACCCATTATGTACCTCTGTAATCTTTTGACTACCGCCCACAGGATGGGTATGGGGTGCATAATAAAGATATTAAACTAAACATTGGTACACCAAGAGAAAGTACAATAAGTGTCTGGGGCCCAAGACTGTTCAACAGCCTCCCACCATGCAAAAGGGAAATTACCAATAGACCACTGGCTGTCTTCAAGAGGGAGCTGGATAGATACTTAAAGTCGGTGCTGGATCAGCCGATAGACTCCAGGTAGGTAGGGAAGATGTGTGGGAAAGTCTCCTAACACTTGCTCTTGTCGACTGTTGTGGGTGGCCAAGTTGACTAACATTAATGGGGTATTCTGAGTTATTAACAGGGTTAATAACTCAGAATACCCCAAATAAATACTTGAAAAAACAGTCAACACTGAATAAGGATCCACAATGTCCAGCAATCACGAACAGCAAGGATAATTGTGGAACTAAGCAATGAATTCGCTTGGTACGTGGACACAGTACGAATTCTCATCAATGATTACTGGAAGACCTTGATCCTCACAGCACGCACAGAATCGCACTTTCAGAGTCATTAATGTTATCACAGGAGCTCAGCACTTTGTTGTCCCCAGAAAATCATGCAGACAAAAAAAAAGAGGGATATAAGTAAGTAATATAGATGCTTAAATTCAAGAATTGTTTGATTTTTAATAAAAATGGGTTGTGAGAAGTGGGTTGTATATATTTATGAAAAAGTTTATTTAGGTACATGTCCACTTAAGTAAAATTATCATACATAGTAACATATGTGTAAATTACCCACCAGGATAACCAAAAGTGACTTAATTCCACTAGGGTTCTTGGGAGTGAGAGGACGTATCAAAGAGAAAGATTCAAGAAGTGTAAAACAAACCATACCACGGGCGGGGATAGAACCCGCGATCAGAGTCATAAAACTCCAGATTCTACTCCCGTTCGTGGTTACAATACTATATATACTGCTTGTGGAGGCTAGTACACCAAACGGGGAGAAGACTAAAATTAGCTGAGGCATCCACACCATCGTATGTCCTCGGATCACGGTACAACACCTAGCTCTGCTGGGTGCGTGATCTTTGTAGAATTGGATGGTCCAGTGGGTTAGAGCGTCGTGAATTTTTGCTCACCATGAGGCAGACTAATAATAATAATAATAATAATAATAATAATAATTTTTATTTGGACATGATACAAAGAATTACATTTGGTTATTGAGATTACATGAGGTGTACATGCCAAAAGCCCCTAGTATGCAGGGCATTTTGGGCAGACTTAAAATTAACTTAAAACTAGATTGTAAGAATTATTGTAGATAGTATACAATGAGTAAAGGTGAGTATTTAAGCTATGAAATTTGAACATAGTTTTGTACTTTTGTCTTCATTATAAAATTAATTAAATCAGATTAAACAAATTAAAGCAATAGTAATAATAAAATAATAAAAAGTTATGGTTGATAATTTATAAAATAAGTAAAGTTGCTTATCTAAGTTTTAAAGTTTGAATATAAGTTGAACATATCAATTAATTGTAGCAATTTATTGCAGCAATGCAACTAATTGAGTGAGATAACAATTTAAAACAATTTAAAACAATTGCATTGCAGTTAGTTTACGTGGTCATTATAATATAAGTGTTGGGAATAATTAGCTAAGTAAGTATTATTCATAACAGGTTTTACATTCATTCATTCAATCGTTCATTCATACATTACATTGACTTTAAAGTCAGGTTTTACGTTAAGTGATTATTCTACTTTGCTGGGAATGGTTGATATGGAGCAATTATCTTTGGGTGAGAAGGTGGTTTTTTAGCATCGTTTTGAATTGGGGTACAGGTAGGGTTTCTTTGGCAATGACAGGTAATGAATTCTAAATTTTCGTGCCTTTTATGTGCATTGAGTTTTTACATAGTGTTAGGTGGACACGGGGAACATCGAGGAGTGATCTGTGTCTAGTGTTATGGTCATGTGTCCTGTTAAAATTAGTAAGGAGAAGTTTGAGTGGTGGGTTAATATCTGCATAGTGTTCTATGTATGTAATAGGCACAGTAAAAAGTATGGATGTCTTGTATGGTGAGTAAGTTTAGGTTTTTGAATATTGGTGGAGTATGTTGTCTGGAGTGAGAATTTGTTATCATTCTAACTGCTGCCTTTTGTTGTGTTATTAGTGGTCTGAGATGAGTTATTGATGTAGAGCCCCATGCGCAGATTCCATAGGTGAGGTAGGGGTAAATGGGTGAGTGATATAGGGTAAGGAGAGCTGGTTGTGGAACATAGTACCGTATCTTGGATAGTATTCCCACGGTCTTTGAGACTTTCTTGGAGATTTGTTGTATGTGTGTCTGAAATTTGAGGCCACTGTCAAGATGTATTCCTAAGAATTTTCCCTCTGTGAGTTTTGCGATAGGGGACCCGTTTATCATTATGTTAAGTGGTGCGTTTGCAGCTCTGTTCCCAAACTGGATAAAATAGGTTTTATCAATATTGAGAGTAAGTTTGTTGGTCATCATCCAGGTAGATATTTTCTGCAATTCAGTATTTGCAGTGTTGGCTAGTTGTCTGGGCTTGGGTGAGAGATAACGTATGTAGTGTCATCTGCAAAAAGTATGGGTTTGAGTAGTTGAGATGCATTTGGTAGGTCGTTAATGTAAATGAGAAAGAGTAGTGGGCCAAGAACACTTCCCTGTGGGACCCCTACGGTTATAGTTTGCGCGGTGGAGCTAGCTCCATTAGTGTACACATATTGGTTTCTGTTGCTAAGGTATGATTTTAGGTAGTTTAAGGAGTGTCCTCTTATACCATAGTGCGATAATTTTAAGTGTAACAGATCATGGTCAACTGTATCAAAAGCTTTACGTAAATCAATGAAGATTCCCACTGGGATTTCTTTTTCTCAAGGGCGTGTAAATTATTTCTAACATGTGTATAATGGCATCATTTGTATTTTTATTAGGCCTGAATCCAAATTGACAGTGGTTGAGTACGTTGTTGGAGGTGAGGTAGGAATATATTTGTCTATGAATTAATTTTTCAAAGATTTTGGAGAGAAGGGTAAGTTAGATATCGGCCTGTAGTTATTCAGGTCTGCTTGATCTCCTCCCTTATGTATTGGGGTGACCCTCGCTATTTTGAGTATTGATGGGAAGGTAGAGGATTCAATGGATTTGTTAAAAAGTGTTGCAATAATTAGTGAGAGAACTTGAGAGGCTTTTTGTATATATAGGTGGTAAGTTATTTAGGTCACCTGCTTTGTTTTTTAATGTGTTGATTATAAGTGAAACTTCTATTGGGTTGGTTGGGGCTAGGAATAGTGTGTTCGGATAGGTACCAGTGAGATACTCGTTAGGTGGAGTATTAGAACTTGGGATTTTGCTTGCCAGCTTTTTACCTATGGTGGAGAAGAAATCATTGAGTTTGTTTGCTGTTTCAATAGGTGGGAGTAGGGGTTCATCTGGTTTTGTTAGTTTGATTGTTCTGTTTGTGGATATCTTTTGTTCCTAGAATTTCAGATAGGGTTTTCCAGGTCTTTTTTATATCACCTTTAAGTTATGTAATCTGTTCTCATAGTACAGTTTTTTTGACCTTCTTATCAGACTCGTTAGGTTTGATGAGTAGCGTTTTGTTTGTTCTCTTGATATTTGTCCCATTCTGTACTGTTTTTATAGGTGCTTTATATTAATGGATTTGAGTATGCTGGGGGTTAGCCAGGGACTATTTAATCTTTTAGTTGTGATTTGTTTAGTTTTTTTAGGGCAGTGCTTATTATAGAGGTATTGGGTCTTTTTAAGAAAATTATTAATACATAAGTCAGTATCTGGGAAGTTGTCTATTTCTGTTTGCCAGTCAATGTTTGTCATAGCTGTTATAAAGCTATTTATTGCTGTCTCATTATGTAGTCTGAAGGTAACTTTAGTAGTCTCTAGTGGTAATTTTCCGAGATTTGTTATGAGAAAGGTCGGGTAGTGGTCAGTGGTATTGTCTGTGATTATGCCTGATTTTAATGGGGATATGGTGTTAGTCCAGTTATGGTCTTATAGAGTGGCACAGGTGTCAGAGATTCTCGTAGGTTTTGTTATTGTCGGGAGTAGCAAGCAGTTGCTCATAGTGTTTGTGAATTCAGTTACTAGTGGGTCCTGATCTTGTAGGAGGTTTATATTGAAGTCGCCTGTGAGGATTAAGTGGTCTTTGTTCATGTGTGCATCAGTAATCATACTTCCTAATTTTTCACTAAAATGCTGAATGTTTGACTGTGGTAATCTATAGATGTTTATAACTGTGAGAGGTTTTTGTAGATATTTGGATTTAAATTTAGCTATTATATATTCTCCATGTTCATCTCTTGTGCAAGTATTGTTAATACATTCAAGCTGGTCTGAGAAGAACATAGCTGTGCCACCTCCTTGTTGGTCTGGCCGACAATTGTGTATGGCTGTGTAACCAGGAATGGCATATATATCTATAGTATGAGGCTTTAACCATGTTTCAGTGAGAGCAATGATGGACCATACTGGCCTGAAGTGAGTTTAATAATGCAGTGAGGTCATCATTGTAATTAAAGATAGTTATGTTATTGTTGATTTGAGTAGTGTTTTAGCCTGTTCTGCTGTGTAGTAATGACAATTGTTGTTAGGTTCATGTAGTCATTTAATAGAAGGTTGATTTCAGGATCAATGTTTGGAATCATAAGATTTAGTGTGATTCTATAATTAAACTTAAAATTAGAACAACACAAGTAGACCTAAGAATATGACAATGCAATAGGATTTCTTGGCACGTGAGTTAGGACGTTGAATATGTTTACAAAAATGAAAAGAATGAGCTAAGGAGTCAATTTATAGCTAATAAGAATCTAAAACTATAGCACCGAGTTAGCACCTGAGTAAGTTAATTAATTAAACAAAAGTTTATATAGAGTGGATTCTAAAAGATTAAGAACAATGAATAATGCTAGACTTAAAGATATGATATCTGTTCAATTGATTTTTCTAGCTAATTGGATTAACAGACTTTTGAATAGAAGTCACAGAGGTTTAGGATATATCTTTACAGTGTAATTGATTTATTATTTAACTAGTTAATAGAACTGGTTGGAAAGTTACTATGATTAGTATTAATTTATAATGGAACAAATATTAAGATTCAGTATTGCACTAGTTGGATTATAGAATTTATTAAAGGGCAATATAATGAAAATTAAAGTTAATTATTAAAAGAGAGTAAGTGCTAAAGTGTATAAAAGTGTACAAAAGTAAAATTTATTAGTATTAAAAATATTAAAAGATAAGTACAATTTTTAGCAAATAAGGTGATTAATAGAACTTATAAATTCTAACAAGTAAGCTGATAAAAATATATAGGTATGTGGGTTGAAAAATGGGCACAAGTAAAAATTGTATGTATTTAAAAATAAAAGTAAAACTATTTGTCAAAAATATTATATTACTGCATAAGGACATAATATAGGTTGCATTACATTATTCATATTCCAGAAAGTTAAAGGATGAGTTGTGAATAAAGAATGATGTAAATGAAACTGTTACATGATATAGAAAAATTGTGAATGAAATGAAGTAGTTAGTGTCAATGGTGAGGTGACATTAAACAAATGGCTTAAGACAGGATGATAGTGGTTTTAGTTAACAGTGTGTAGGTGCCAGTTTGTCCATGCAGTGTGTGTGTGTGTGTGTGCCAAGGAGAAACTTCATCCACCCCCACTCACAGCCTCCTTAGCCATCGTCGTGAAGCAATTAACCCACTCCCTTTCGCCAGCAACAATTACATCTCTTCAGCAAACCTTGAGAGAAACCCATCGAGATTAGTATCACTGTTTAATATGATCTAACAGTAACGAGTAATATATACTAGATGGAGTTAGTGTAGGAGTTGGAGCGAAGTGCAGTGAAACACAACGAAAGTATATAAAAAGATGAACTAGGCACAGCATTACCAACATTGTATCGATTGGCCCCACCGGCGCACTGCAACACCCACATCATGCGTATTCTAAAACATTTATAAACCTCCATATCT
>WNWK01036477.1:0-19134 GCA_009830355.1 Cherax destructor | reverse complement strand
ATCACAGTAATTGACAATTAAAGACAATAATTAGGCTAGCCCTGAGGGTGCCTGGATTTCCTGATATTCAGTTTTAGTGGTTTCCTCTTCCCCAAACATCCACCTTGAAAATATTATATCAGTTTCTTAACAAGTCTGCCAGGTATATTTTCCGGGAGATGCTCATATTTCAATTATACTTATCCTGTCATGCTTTTCCTGTTCTTTACGAAAGGAAAAATCTGCTTAGTGAAAACATACACACACACACACAAACAGGCACAAAAACACACACACACCTAACACACAAAACTAACACACGCGAGAACGCATATACAACAGGCCTAGTGTCTAGCCGACATGTGCCTCGGACAAAATGGTAACACACACACCGCACACACTTAATGAGAAGAATTCAGTCGAACAAGGACCAGTCAGAACTACAAAGGGATCTGCACAGGCTGCAGGGCTGGTCCAGAAACTGGCTCCTGGAGTTAAACCCCCACCAAGTGCAGAGTCATGAAGATCGGGGAAGTGCAAAGAAGCCCGCATAAGGAGTACATTTTGGGGGGCCAGAGACTAAAAAACCTCACTCAAAGAAATGGATCTTGGGGTGAGTATAACACTGTGCATATCTCCTGAGGCGCACATCAACCAAATAACTGCTGCAGCATATGGGCGCCTAGCAAACCTAAGAATAGCGTTCCGACATCTCAATAAGGAATCGTTCAGAACCCTGTACACCGTGTACGTCAGGCCCATATTGGAGTATGTAGCACCAGTTTGCCACCCAAACCTAGCCAAGCACGAAAGGAAATTAGAGAAAGTGAAAAGGTTTGCAACAAGACTAGTCCCGAAGCTAAGGGGATGTCCTACGAGGAGAGGTTAAGGGTAATCGACCTGACGACACTGGAAGACAGGGGGGATAGGAAGGATATGATAACGACATATAAAATACTGAGAGGAATCGACAAGGTGGACAGAGACAGTATGTTCCAGAATCACAGCAACAAGGGGCCCGTTGAAAGTTGAAGACTCAGATGAATCACAAAATGTTAGTAGGTATTTCTTCAGTCACAGAGTTGTCAGGAAATGGAATAGTCTGAAAGTGATGTATGGAGGCAGGAACCATACATAGCTTTAAGAAGAGTTAGATAAATCTCATGGAGCAGGAAGAGTGACCATAGCGACCAGTGAAGGGGGGCCAGGAGCTGTGATTTTTTCCCGCAACCAAACTGATGGTATACACACACACACACACACACACACACACACACACACACACACACAAAAACCCCCATAGAGAGTTAGGAAGTGGAATAGTCCGAACAATAGTGGAGGGGGAACCATAATATTTTTAAGACAAGGTATATAAAGCTCATGGAGCAGGGAGGCAGAGACCCAGTAGCGGACAGCAAGGGAGCTGAATGATATCCTTAGACATTTCGTGTTGCAATCAACACTTCTTCAGAAGCTTCAAATATTGCAGAAATGAGTAGGAAGCCTAGGTAGTTTCGTTCAGGAGGAACGGCTCTACCTAGAATGAGATGGCATAAAACAGACTAGTGCCAGGTGCCAGAAAATGAAGGCAGAATATTACAATAGTAGAAGAAGGCATATAAAAGCCCATCAGCATTGAATATTTAGTAATGACGTAACGACCACAACATTAGTGACATGTCAGTTATCACGAACATACCGTCAGACTCCATATCGTATCATTATAAAAAAAAACTTTAATATTCTGTTTAGAAAAATATCTGGCATTTACCAGTAGAGAAATTCCTTTCGTTGCATAAAAAGAAAATGGGTTTAAGGGAAAAGCGGCAAAAGGGAAACGATCCTATATTCAGAGGCTGATCCACCTAACCCTTAGGTAAACGCACGTTTGTCTTTAAGGGTAAGCAGGAGCAGCAGAACCTGAGTGCTACTCAGTTCGTCAGTGTAGAACTGCATTTATGACAGTCCAAGAAGTTCAGATAGAAATCCGGCTTAAGATTGTGTTAAAAGCCTTCAGTTATAAAGGAATCGAGTTTGAATAAGCCGAAACTATTATTATATAATAATAGTTTATCATGTTTTATAAATGCCGATTCTATATTTCTTTCCAGTCAAGAGGAGCAAGGAGCTACGACTCTGGCTTCTGACCAATTTTCAGAGTTGTTGCAAGCTCTGGTGCCGTTGAAAATCACATTTAATTCATGTGCAGTTTGTATGGAATATCTGTGTTGCGTTAACCTGACATCTAGAGGTTTGCCGGTCTGCCCCACCTTTGTATGTTGAATCTTTTTAGGGCATTCGGATAAATTATCATTGGATGACAGAACCAGTACATTCTTGATCTCAGGTGTTATCCTAGGTTCAGTTCTATGATAAGTTGTTCTAGCTGCCAGCAACGCTGTTTCTATAAACTCCTTAGGGTAAAGTAGTTTCAAACCAATATCAAAGATTTTCCTAATTTCCTCATCGAGAAACTCTTGGCTGCACACTCAGTAAGCTCTTAGACACACAGTGAGAAAGACACTCTTCATAACTCTTGTCTTGTGGTTAGAATAGTAGTAACTGTATGTGCAAATATCAGCAGCCTTCCTATATACTGTGAACCTGGACCTTATATCAACCCGGTGTATCAAAACATCTAAGAATCGAATTTTAAATTCCACTTCTTTCTCCACGGTGAATTTAATAGAGGGGACCAGAGAGTCTTGGTAAAGATGTATCCAGATCCATGTCATTTGACCAGACACAAGATGTCATCCACATCTGCCTTTGAGAGTAATATTTCTCTTCAAACTCAAGCTTGCAATCAACTGCACACAACTTAATCTACTCAATAATAGTGTGCTTATCCATTTTCAGGGAGAACTCATCTAATTATTCTTCCAGATAACAGATCGGGAACAGGAACTCGGGTGAATAACGCCATAACGTCAAAACTTACTAGTGTAAAATCATTAGACATGTTAACATTCTGCAATTTGTCAATGAGGTCAACGCTTGTTTTTACGTGGGCTTCAGAGATGTTGCCAAGCATTGGAGTTAATACTTATACCAACTATTTTGACAGGACATACGTCCCTGACCCAACCGTGCTAATGAAAGGTCTCGCTGGAAAAAAGGGAAAACTCACCCAGTGGGCGCTACCTAACTCAAAATACACTGTAGGAAGCCTACTAGTCCACAATAATAGTTACGCTCCACCCCGGAAGAGGCAAAAGGAAAATGTACCAGAGTATAATGATGACAACAGTGATATAGGTGTGAGGCATGGGTTTAAACATTACAGCGACGAGGAAGTTGGAGGCAGTGATATTGTGTTTGAGGGCAAGGTGTGGTGTGAATATCATGCAAAGAAATAGCAGCTTGGAGATTAAGAGGTGTGGGCTGTTGTGGTGGTTTGGAAATAATAATAATTATTATTATCTTTATTTCTACAAAGTGGATGATATAACGGATACACACTTAGTTGACATTAATGACAGTTTTTTTAGGGAAAACTCTTGGTTATGCAGAGCATTTCTGACAGCCTAAGTAAATTTTGTCCCCAGGACGCAACCCTCAACATCGGCTAACTACTTACTGCTAGGTAAACAGGGGCAGCAAGTGAATAGAACCATACCCATCGTTTCACCCGTGCCGAGGTTCGATCCTGACCATTAGCGTGCAACCTGAGGACGCTACCAAGCAAGCCTCGAGCAGAATGACCGAGCGTATATCAGCCTGGGATGGAAGAAATAGGGGTAGGGGACTTCAGAGTAAAAGTTGGAGGTAGGGGATAAAAGTTGGAGGGAAGGGGTACAGTAGGTTTTGAGTGCTCGGATTTTGGGCAACGCGCTTATGTGAACGTGTTAGATGAGAGTGGGGGCAGAGTAGTTTTATGACTTGACGTGCTGTTGGAGTGTGAGCAAGGCAACATCTATGTATGAAGGGTTTAAAGGGGAAATCGGTTAGTCTTAGAGGTGGAAGGCACAGTGTGTGCACTCTGAAGGACGGTGGGGATGCTGCAGTTCGACGGCCTTCTGAACTGTATTGTCAGCACGCTTCTGAAAAGGCAGTGACTGAATGAGTGGTAATGAATTTGTTTCTCTTTTCAGGTTACCCTATCTTGGTGAGAGACGGCCAGCGTTTATATATATATATATATATATATATATATATATATATATATATATATATATATATATATATATATACATATATATATATATTCAACAAACCGGCCGTATCCCACCGAGGCAGGGTGACTTAAAAGAAAAAGAAAAGTTTCTCTTTTAAATTTACTAATGTATACAGAAGGGGACGGGTGTTACTAGCCCCTTGCTCCCGGCATTTTAGTCGCCTCTTACGACACGCATGGCTTACGGAGGAAGAATTCCGTTCCATTTCCCATGAGGATAAGAAGAAATAAACACGTGCAAGAACCAGCAAGAAAATAGAAGAAAACCCAGAGGGGTGTGTATATATATGCTTGTACATGAATGTGAGTGTGACCTAAGTGTAAGTAGAAGTAACAAGACGGACCTGAAATCTTGCATGTTTATGAAACAGAAAATAGACACCAACAATCCTACCATCATGTAAAATAATTACAGGTTTCCGTTTTACACTCACCTGGCAGGACGGTAGTACCTCCCTGGGTGGTTGTTGTCTACCAACCTGCAACCACAGGACGGTAGTACCTCCCTGGTGGTTGTTGTTTACCAACCTGCAACCACAGGACGGTAGTACCTCCCTGGGTGGTTGCTGTCTACCAGCCAACTACCTTTAACACACACACACACACACACACACACACACACACACACACACACACACACACACACACACACACACACATATATATATATATATATATATATATATATATATATATATATATATATATATATATATATATATATATATATATATATATATTATTTATTTATTTATTTATTTGCAATGAAATGATGCGATAGTTTTCTTCAGGGAATCAGTGAGTGCGGGAGACAGACAGTAGTGCAGCTGCGGAAGAATAAGATACTTATAACTTACTTGAACAAACTGTGAGCAGTGGTTATAAGGTGAGTGTTTTGTTACCCAGCTGACCTGTCACTCAAACCCCTAACTACAACGGCAACACCCTACACCCGGAAACTGATAACAAGCAATAATCCACCGATACACTGCCGCGAGTAGCAATTTCTGATGGGTTGTTTTCCTTTTAAATCAACCCAGAAGACCTCTCTTACACTGTGTATCATAGACGTTGCGTCCGTATGTTTGCGCAACGTATCTCTCAAGTGTCGTATCATTATAGGAGGATTTAGTCAGGTGCGTCGCCGCTGGCGGCGCTGCCGGCGCTGGCGGCGGCAGGCGGCAACCTTGGAGTTTTTATACCCACTTCGTCTTTGTTCTACGGGTGACATTTCCACTGTCGCGCTTTTTTGCGCTTATCAATATAATTGTATTGTGAGCTGCCGGAGCGTGATCAGAGATTCTCTGGCCAGTGTCCTGCTCGAGGCCAGGCAGGTACTTTGTCCTGGCAGTTCAGATCTTATTCTCTGATGTAGTGACCCGCAGGACCCGAGTCTGTTACTTGGTGACCCGGGTTTGCCATTGGCTGACCCGGGAGCTCAAGGAATGTGCAAAGCGACCTACGAATCACCGACAATAATTGTGAGAATCCCGGACGAGGGGTCATCTGTTGCCTCTAGCTGACCTCCCGGACCTCTCTACGTAATATGCTGAATACTCCACCTCCTCCAAGCTCTCTCCTCCGTCAAGCTTCCTTCTGCTCCAGAGAGCGAACCCCAGGCAATTCGAGACGCAAAGGCGGTTTCTTTACAACACCCCCTGCCCTTACTGGCATTGCCTTGAAAACAGGTACCTGTGTGCTAGTAGACTGTTATGGGTTGCAACCTGTGGCAAAATGCAATGCAAATGTGTGAGACTCTGCAGTCTTGCAGGAAGTATTTATGTGGAGGTAAAAGGTAACACCACAATGCACTTTAATGACATTTAACTAATGAAAGGCTCTCGTAACCTAACACATGGTGATACTGGGGCTGCCTCCAGATTTATTCACTCCCCATAAAGTATAACGAAGCTGATTCAGCAGGAACATGCTAGTGCCTTACTGTTAATGGTGATTGTATGAACTGTACACATATGTTATCAGACAGTATGCAAGATTTTTTTTTAAAGGCGGCGCAAGCAATTTACCTCTGGCGTATGAATGGCACTATTTATCCTATTCATCCAAACTATATTTTACCGTATATAACACCATATATATGCGGTAACAGTCTCGATTACTTCTAGTAATCATGTTTACCACTAGATTACAGAAGAAGAAAAATTTAAGCTTTGTTAAACATAATTTTTTGTCAATTATTTTAAAACATTGTTTGTAGTTTAGTTTGATTAGTCAACATTAAAGTATTACCAAAGTCAAGACTGCCGTAGCCTTTGATAAAATTACATTATTTTATTCGGTTTTCTTTAATCTTCGCCTCGCCGGAATAGATATATTCAGCTCTTGTATCATAAAATTTACTTCTTATTTCATCCCATTCTCACACCACGAGTCATTTTCGTGCAGATTTGAACGTTTCTCGTCGTGGTTGCAACCACGCGTTGCTAGGCGTGTCCCAGGGTTTAGGAATGGTGAATAATGAGGGTCAAAATATTGATTCAGGCTTTGACATCATAAATCTTAACAATAACAGTAATCGAGTAACACAGGGTAATAATAGTAACAGAAATTGTGTAAAACAAAAGCTGAATATGAAAAAGGTTCACAAGAAGATACATCTCAATGTATTTTACACTAACTGTCGAAGCGCCAGAAATAAAATTAACGAATTACGTTTGGTAGCATGTGCTGGGAACTTTGATGTCATTGCAATAACTGAAACATGGTATAATATAAAGAGTCGGGATATGATTGCTGAGTGTCATATTCAGGGGTTTAAGTTGTTCCATGTAGATAGATATAATGGGAAAGGGGTGGAGTTGCATTATATGTACGAGAAAATATAAATTGCTGCATAAAAACAGGCATAAAAATAGATGGATCATTAACAGAATCTGTTTGGGTAGAGTTTCTAGAAGGTCAAGAAAAACTGATTGTAGGTGTAATATACCGACCTCCAGGCTTGGATCACGATAGAGGGAGACTTCTTTGGGACGAAATTGTTAGGGCTTCTAGACACAATAACGTAGTGATAGTAGGGGATTTTAACTTTAGTCAAATTGACTGGACTTCCTTGACCGGTAATCTGGAGTCCAGTGACTTTATGGAAGTAGTTCAGGACTGTTTTCTGAAGCAGTGTGTGACGGAGCCTACCAGAGGTAATAATTTGCTCGACCTAGTCTTGTCAAATAAAGAAACCCTTGTAAATAATCTGGAGATCACTGAAGAGCTTGGCGCAAGTGATCACAAATCCATTACTTTTAATATTACCTGGGAGTACGAGAATAGGGATAATACGGTAAAAGTTCCTGATTTTCGTTCTGCCGACTATACTGGACTTAGAGAACACCTGTCTAATCTCGACTGGGGTAATCTAGCTAACGATTACGATGGGATCTGCGTTTATGATTTTTTCTTAATAATGTACAACGTGCACAGAGTATATTTATTCCCCAGAGAGAATTTAGGTCAAATAATAACGATCCCAAATGGATTAACAGGAGGCTAAAACATCTATTAGGGGAGAAAAGAGGAATTTATAGGCGCATCAAAAGAGGAGATGTTAACCTTATTGACCAATATGTTCAGTTGAAAAGAGAAGTAAAAAAAGGGATTAGAAAGGCTAAACGTGACTATGAGATTAAGGTTGCTAATGAATCAAAGACTAATCCAAAAGGGTTCTTTCAAGTGTATAGGACGAAGGTGAGGGAAAAGGTAGGACCTCTGAAAATTGGGAATGGACAGCTGACGGATAACGAACTGGAAATGTGTTCTCTATTTAATGACTATTTTTGTCAGTCTTTACACAAGAAGACGTAAATGAGATTCCAGAAATTAACAATTATTCAGTTCCTGAAGAATTCAAGTTAACTAATATTACTGTCACGAGGGACATGGTTATCAAACAGATAGATAAACTGAAGCAAAATAAGTCCCCGGGACCCGACGAGTTGTTTTCCAGGGTACTTAAAGAATGCAAGATGGAACTTAGTCAGCCATTAACAAATGTGTTTAATACGTCCATCCTAACTGGTATTGTGCCAGAGATGTGGAAGATAGCTAATGTAGTTCCTATATTCAAATCAGGGATAAGTCAATTCCATCAAATTACCGTCCAATAAGCCTCACATCTATAGTAGGCAAATTATTAGAATCAATTATAGCTGATATTATTAGAAGTCACCTTGAAGAACATAATTTGATTAATGAATCTCAGCATGGGTTCACGAGAGGTCGTTCCTGCCTAACAAATTTACTGACGTTTTTCAATAAAACATTTGAGGCAGTAGACAGTGATAAAGAATATGATATAGTTTACTTGGATTTCAGTAAGGCCTTCGATAGAGTACCTCACAAGAGACTCTTAAGAAAGGTGGCAGCTCATGGTATAGGAGGTAAAGTTCTAGCATGGATAGAGGCATGGCTTACCAATAGAAAGCAGAGAGTTTCCATTAATGGGTCAAATCTGAATGGGGATTAGTCACTAGTGGCGTTCCACAAGGATCAGTTTTAGGCCCATTGTTGTTCATAATTTACATAAATGACCTTGATGAAGGAATTGCAAGTGACATGAGTAAATTTGCTGATGATACAAAAATAGGCCGTATGATTCATTCTGAGGAGGATACCAGTGAACTCCAGGAGGATTTGGACAAATTAATGTCTTGGTCTCAAAAGTGGCAGATGAAGTTCAATGTGGACAAGTGTAAGGTACTAGTCCTTGGTAATGAAAATATCCCTCGAATTTATAAACTAGGTGAAGTAGAGCTTGATCATACAGAATGTGAAAAGACTTGGGAGTCATGGTAAGCAGGAATCTAAAGCCAAGACAACAGTGCCTAAGTGTGGCAATAAGGCTAACAGATTACTAGGATTTATTTCAAGAAGTATAAGCAACAGAAGTCCAAAAGTTATTTTACAGCTCTATACATCACTAGTGAGACCTCATTTGGATTATGCAGCTCAGTTTTGGTCTCCTTACTACAGGATGGATATAGATTCATTGGAGAACATACAAAGAAGAATGACTAAAATGATTTACAGTACAAGAAATCTCCCGTATGAAGATAGACTTAGAGCGTTGAATCTCCACTCTCTGGAGAGACGTAGAATGAGGGAGATATCATCGAGGTGTACAAGTGGATGATGGGCATAAACAAAGGAGATATTAATAAAATACTGAGGATATCGAACCAAGTAAGAACCAGAAATAACGGATTTAAATTGGATAAATTTAGATTTAGAAGGACATAGGCAAGTACTGGTTTTCGAACAGAGTTGTAGATGCGTGGAACAATCTTCCGAGTACTGTGATAGAGGCTAGGACCTTGGGTGGCTTTAAAAAGAGATTGGACAAATATATGAGTGGGAGGGGCTGGGTTTGATTTGTGTCGTGAGTACGGGAATAAATTCTTAGGTAGTGGTGGTTTTGATAAGAACCTGCCTTGTATGGGCCAGTAGGCCTTCTGCAGTGTTCCTCCATTCTTATGTTCTTATGAGTAAAGGTGATAAAAGCAATTACTTGGGTAGTATAAAAATAGGTTAGACAAATAGTCCTGTTGGAGGTTTTAATAGAGAAGGCCTGTTGCAGTGTTCCACATCTGCGATGTGCTTGTGTAATATTAGCAGGAGAGACTATGTGATGGTAGGGTACACTGTTTTCAGGAGGATTCTTGCTAAGACTTCAGAGATGGTGAAGCTGCCTTTGTTTTGTTTAATAGTGTTAAACTGATAACACATACGCAACCAGACATAAATTATCTCTCTTTCTAAATAGGTCCTCTTAGATCACTAAGACATGTGCAACAGTTGGGTGTCTTACCGTTGCAGCGCTGTATGACCCTTGTGTGTTTAGCGCTTAGTTATGATTATAAAAATGAAATAATCTTTATTGTTGAAACGTTTCGCCCGCTCCGCAGACTTTTTCAGTCGAATATGAAGGTGACTACATACTGGAGACAACATAAGCAGGGAAGAGGCAAGGGGGTGGTCAGTCCCTCAGCCTTTAGAAGAGTTCATCTCCACTGCCGAGATCAATGATCGAGACCATAGAGCAGAATACTCTAGCCACGCTTCATAGAGTATTCTGGACTACCTCAAAATTACTTGGGTTTGGAGGCTGAGGGACTGATTAGATCTTTACCTCTCCACAGTTTCTGCTGTCTCCAACATTTAGTCGCCTATGTAATCGACTGAAGAAGTCCGCAGAGCAGGCGAAAAATATCGACAATTAAAACAGGTAACTATTGCACACATGTCTTACTCATCGCCATTTCGATATTGTATTCCACCAGCATAATGACAGGTGGCTCTCAGGTGGCTCTCAGGTGGCTCTCAGGTGGCTTTCAGGTGGCTCTCTCTTTTGGTAGAGCCTTCGGCTCGCAACCGAAGGACTCTGGTTAAACCCTGAGAATGGGGAGACAGACACTGGTTTAATACTTGTTGCCCCTGTTTGACACTGATTCACCTAACTGTTGGTGCTACTGAACGGCATCGTGGAATACTTTCACAAAGAAACGCTAAATCCGGAAAGGCCATACAGTGCCTGGAAATGGAATCCAAGGAAACTGATCCAATTTCTTGAATCAAGAACCTTTAAAAATACTGGAGGATGGTAATTAGCCTAAAATTTATATACAAATACACATATTTATAAATAACCAGATCAAAGCCTACTACTTTTCATTCCACAAGCGCTGTATAACCACCATGGGTTTAGCGCTTCTCCATAATTATGATAATAATAATAATAATAATATAATTGCGCTAAAGGACAAAAAGGGCACAATACAGTGACTGGAACAATACAAAAATAACCCCACATGGGAGAGGAACTTACCACGACGTTTCGGTCCAACTTGGACCATTTACAAAGCCACACTGACAAAAAGTGTGAGGGAACCAGTATATTTAGGCGAGGAGGACTGACCTCACTTCTACTACTTACTACTACTACTACTATGACTCCATCTCTACTACTGTCGCTACTACTTATTTTGCCTCCTTTCTTTCTTCTTATCTCTTGTGCCACTACTACCCTCCTACCAACCTTACCATTACCCTACTTCTTTTCTTCATCTCTTGGTCCCGTGCCTGTCCCCCTCGCTTATATATATATTAGCCCCCTCACTCTTTTTTGTTAGTGTCACTTTGTAAATGGTCCAAGTCGGACCGAAACGTCGTCATAGGCTTATCTCACCTATGTGCGGGTTATTTGTGTATGATTAAGCTAAAATTAACATAATTTTAATTTATTAAGATGATACACAGTTATCTTGTGCGCAGATTGAGGACAAGTCCCTCTAGGACTTCCAGGGTAAATTATGATGTGCCTTTCTCTTCTGCATTCCAGGGAGTACAGGTCAGGGATTTCAAATGTTCCCAGTAATTTAGTAATTTAGGTGCTTGACTAAATTTATACGTCGATTAACACCCAGGTACCTACTTTACTGATGGGTGAACATGGACAGCAGGTGTCTTAAAGAAACACGTCCTAATGTTTCACCGTACGGGTGGCACCAGCTTGGCACCTCTTTTCTTTGAAGGTTTTAGTTATCCATCCTATTATTTTCCTCGCGGTTGTGATAGTAACACTGTTGTGATCTTAGAAAAAGACAGCCTCCGACTATCACTTCTAAGTCCATCCCATTAGCTTGAATTAGCTGCATATTCTGTTCTAGTTTTTATTTCCACAGGTTTTCAATAGAAGAGTAAGTGAAGTTTGTCCTCATTGAACATCTTACTGTTTTAAATAACAAAAAAAAGGCACAATACCGTGCAGGTTATTTGTGTATCTTACTGTTTTCTACGACCTATTACAACACCTTATGCCACTCTTATGCAAATTCTGGTATTATCTAAACACGGGTGATACGGTGCTACGGTTTAGGTCTCTGTCTATGTCGGATATGAGGATGAAGAACGACTGGGTAAGTACTGTGCCATGGGAACAGCTTTCTGTGGCAGCCTCTGTTTGCTATTACTCTTTGCAGTTTATTCAAAGAGACGGGAAGAGTTGGGAAGATCAAGGGACAATCCTTGAAGAGGTGGGAAGATCAAGGGACAATCCTTCAAGAGTCGGGAAGATCAAGGGACAATCCTTCAAGAGTCGGGAAGATCAAGGGACAATCCTTCAAGAGTCGGGAAGATCAGGACAATCCTTCAAGAGTCGGGAAGATCAGGGACAATCCTTAAGAGTCGGGAAGATCAAGGGACAATCCTTCAAGAGTCGGGAAGATCAAGGGACAATCCTTCAAGAGTCGGGAAGATCAAGGGACAATCCTTGAAGACCCGGGGAGATCAGTGTCCAGGTTCCTGGCTCGCTGCACCCACACTTGGGACACAGCCAAGGGGCGCAGGTTACACAGAGACAAATATACTGACAATAGCTATAAAGTGACTGGTGCCTCACGCTTTGAGATCATTGGTAAAATTTAATACCTAAGTCAGCTCCACCTGTCACGCACGTAAATAGTTTGGCTATATGTGCTTGAGCCACCCTACCCTCAGTTCCTCATCTCTCACCCCAGTTCCCCATGATCACCCCGGCCCCCCATGATCACCCCAGTAACCCATGATCACCCCAGTCCCCATGATCACCCCAGCCCCCCATGATCCCCCCAGTCCCCCATGATCACCCCGGCCCCCCATGATCACCCTAGCCCCCCATGATCCCCCCACCCCCCATGATCACCCCAGTCCCCATGATCACCCTAGTCCCCCATGATCACCCCAGCCCCCCATGATCACCCCAGCCCCCCATGATCACCCCCCAACCTGGGCAGGGGAAAGAACAGTGTTGGATTAAGGTGGCTGTGATGATTAGCAACTAATATTGAAGGTGGTGGGAGTAATAATGATGATGAAGCAGGAAGAAAAGAAGAAGAAGAAGAAAAAAAAAAAAGAAGAAAAAAAAATGAAACAAAAAAAATTAAAAAAGAAAAGTAATAAAAAAAAAAAAAAAAAAAAACATAAAAACAGAGAATAAAAATGAAGAAAAAGGGAAGAAACAAAAATGAAGAAAGAAAAAAAATAAAAAGAAATGAAAACGGAAGAAGAAAAAAAAAAAAGACAAAAGGAAAAAGCTAAAGGTAAAAAATATGAAAACAAACCAAGAAAAAGCAGCAGGAGATGGGGGGGAGGTAGAGGAAGTGGAGGTGGAGGTAGAGAAGGAGATAGAGGGGAAGTAGAGGTGGAGGAGGAGGTAGAGGTGAAGGTAGAGGTGGAAGTAGAGGTGGAGGAAGAGGTGGAGGTAGGGAAGTGAAGGTGGGATTTGGGGAGGTAGGGTGGAGGTGGGGGAGGTAGAGTTGAGGAAGTGGAGGTAGAGGGGGGGTAGGAGGAGGAGGTAGAGGTAGAGGAGGAGGTAAGGTAGAGGAAAAGGTAGAGAAGGTGGAGGTAGAGGTGGAGGCGGAGGTGGTAGTGGACGTGGAGGTGGTAGTGGACGTGGAGGTGGTAGGGACGTGGAGGTGGTGGGGACGTGGAGGTGGTAGGGACTGGGGGGGTGGGGACGTGGGGGTGGTAGTGGACGTGGAGGTGGTAGGGACGTGGAGGGGGTAGTGGAGGTGGAGGTGTTTGGCCACCTGAAGGTAGGTGTTATCCGCTTACCTCCTCCCTTATCCGCAGTTGCCGCAAAAAAGGTCACAGTAACCCGCCTACCCACAGTGGCAGGAGCCACACTAACACAGTGGCAGGAGCCACACTAACACACAGTGGCAGGAGCCACACTAACACACAGTGGCAGGAGCCACATAACACAGTGGCAGGAGCCAACTAACACAGGGGAGGGCCACACTAACACACAGTGGCGGGAGCCACACTAACACACGTGGCAGGAGCCACACTAACACACAGTGGCAGGAGCCACACTAACACACAGTGGCAGGAGCCACACTAACACACAGTGGCAGGAGTCTCACTCCCCACAATGGCAGGAGCCACACTAACACACAGTGGCAGGAGCCACACAAACCAGTGACAGGAGCCACCAACACACAGTGGCAGGAGCCACACTAACACACAGTGGCGGGAGCCACACAACACACATGGCAGGAGCCACACTAACACACAGTGGCAGGAGTCTCTTAACACACAGTGGCAGGGCCACACAAACACACAGTGGTAGGAGCCACAATAACACAGCGGCAGGAGCCACACTAACTCACGGGTGGGCGCCACACTAACAAAAGTGGCAGGAGCCAATAACACCAGTGGTAGGAGCCACTTACACAGTGGCAAGAGCCACACTAACCACGGTGGCAGGGCCACACTAACACACAGTGGTAGGAGCCACACTAACACAGTGGAGGAGCCACACTAACTCACAGTGGCAGGAGCCACACTAACAAAATGGTAGGAGCCACACTGACACACAGTGGCAGAAGTCTCAATAACACAAAGTGGCAGGACCCAAAAAACACAGTGGCAGGACCCACACTAACTCACAGTGGTAGGACCCACACTAACACACAGTGGTGGGAGCCACAATAACCCCTGGATAGAGCCACACTAACTCACAGTGGCAGGAGCCACACTAACACACAGTGGTAGGGCCACAATAACAAAGTGGCAGGAGTCACACTAACTCACAGTGGAAGGAGCCACACTAACACACAGTGGCAGGAGCCAGACTAACCAGTGGCAGGAGCCACACTAACACACAGTGTCAGGAGCCACACTAACACACAGTGGCAGGAGCCACCAACACAGTGGCAGGAGCCACACTAACTCACAGTGGCGGGAGTCTCACTCACACAGTGGCAGGAGCCACACTAAAAAGTGGCAGGAGTCCACTCACACAGTGGCAGGAGCCACACTAACAAAAGTGGGGAGTCCCCCTAACACACAGTGGTAGGAGCCACACCACACAGTGGCAGGAGTCTCACTAACACACGTGGCAGGAGCCACACTAACAAAAGTGGTAGGACCCACAAAACACAGTGGCAGGAGCCACACTAACTCACAGTGGTAGGAAAATAACACAGTGGTGGACCCTACTAACCCCTTAGGAGCCCCCTAACACAGTGGTGGGACCACACTAACACAGTGGTCGGCCACCAACTAAGTTGTAGGAGACACACTAACACAGTGGCGGGAGCCACATAACACAGTGGCAGGAGCCACACTAACTAAAGTGGTAGGAGCCACAAAACACAGTGGGGGGTCAATAACACAGTGGTAGGAGCCACACTGACACAGTGGCAGGAGTCTAAAAACACACAGTGGCAGGAGCCACACTAACCACAGTGGTGGGAGCCACAAACACAGTGGCAGGAGCCACACTAACCACAGTGGTAGGAGCCACACTAACACACAGTGGTGGGAGCCACACTAACACACAGTGGTAGGAGCCACACTAACACACAGTGGTAGGACCACAATAACACACTGGATGGAGCCACACTAACTCACAGTGGCAGGAGCCACACTAACACACAGTGGTAGGAGCCACAATAACACAGTGGCAGGAGTCACACTAACTCACAGTGGTAGGAGCCACACTAACACACAGTGGTAGGAGCCAAATAACATAGTGGCAGGAGCCACACTAACTCACAGTGGTAGGAGCCACACTAACACATACTCAACACTTGAACAAAATATCTGAATTCATCAACGTCTATCTCTCTGATGATGGCCCAGTAATACACCTTGTACTACATTAATGCTAAATTATATATATATATATATATATATATATATATATATATATATATATATATATATATATATATATATATATATATATATATATATATATAATTTTTTTTTTTTTTTTTTTTTTTCAACACGTCGGCTGTTTCCTACCGAGGCAGGGTGGCCCAAAAGAAAACGAAAGTTTCTCCTTTTACATTTAGTAATATATACAGGAGAAGGGGTTACTAGCCCCTTGCTCCTGGCATTTTAGTCGCCTCTTACGACACGCATCGCTTACGGAAGGTATGTACCACTCTGTGTATACATCAAAACAGTCGGGCATACAAAACAAACATCTTACTTTCTCCTGCCCTTTCAATGAGGTATATTGATTCCCAAGAAACGTTCTTGATTAAAAAGCTTGTTCTTTCCCCTTTTCCCCCAATCAAACCTGATTACCTGCCACTCCTCCCATTTTCAAGCGCTGCATGACCCCCTTCAGGTTAAGAGCCCTCCATGACGTTAATAAACTCTTACCTGTTCCTGGGCTTGGCATACAGCACCTTGGAGATGAGAAGCAATCAGGTTTGATCTGAGGAAGGGGTTGAGTGTCTTCAAAACCTTGGGTCTAGAGCCCTTCGCCAGCGTCAAGGTCATTCTTAAGCATCTTTTAAAGGTAAGAAGGTTACAAGTGTTGAGTTAGCGTTCTAAGATGGTTTTCAAGAAGTGTGGGCGTCGCAAGCACTTAACAGGATGAATATTTATGAAGGATTCTTCGTGGCCTCCGACACAGGCTTCCTGCAGGAAATGAAGGATAAGACGAAGAAGAATGTTGCTCAGGGCGGGAGGTGGGACTTAGTCTCCCCGGGTTTCAGGGCGCGGAGGAGAGACTTAGTCTCCTCCTGGGTCCCCGACTCATCACTACGATGACGTGCAGGGTGACGACTCTATGATGACACATATGGTGACAACCACTGATAAATTCACCAAATGCCTGAAATTTGTAATGATTTGTGTCTAAAGAACCATTCATACAGACTTGGTTAAAGAACCATTTATACAGACATGTCTAAAGAACCGTACATTCATGTCTAAAGAACCATACATACATGTCTAAAGAACCATACATACATGTCTAAAGAACCTTTCATACAGACATGTCTAAAGAACCATACATTCATGACTAAAGAACCATACATTCATATCTAAAAGCCATACATACATACATGTCTAAAGAACCATACATACATACATGTCTAAAGAACCATACATACATACATGTCTAAAGAACCATACATACATACATGTCTAAAGAACCATACATATATATCTAAAGAATCATTCATACGTGCCCGGCAAACATTGCATGTATATACTTCCAAAGACTCGTGTATACGAGTCCACAAAGTCATACATACAACCATACATACATCTCAAGAGAATCCTACCTGCATGTCCACATCAACCCACTTAGTGAATTATAGCTAGACTAACATCTGCTAGTAAATTATAGCTAGATGAACCTCTGCTAGTGAATTATAGCCAGATAACAGAAGCGCAAAGTGTGATGGAGGTTCGATCCTCCGTCTGCTAAGTAGTTTTCAGAGTAGTTGACAGGAATCTCCTCATGCGATCACACTATTTGCGTTGTCACAGAATCAAATTCATTTATTGGCAAATTAGAAGATTTTGTTCAGAACTCCTCACAGCGTGGGGCGCTGTGAGGACTCAGGCGACGCCACGATCATTTCTCGAGGAAAATTCAGCAAATTTCAGCCTAGATCCTGCTGATCCTGTGTCTGAATGATGAAACTTACAGATACGACTTCAGGATATTGCGTAGAGAGACGGATGCTTCTTGTATGGGGCGATGAAGTGAAGACAACTTCTTCATGCTTTTTCCTTTCCCTCTCTCCCAGGGCAACACAAATGTTGCGAGCACCACTGTCACCAATTTTTTCTGTGATAATTACGTCGTTGTTGCAAGCGGGGAGCAATGATATGGCTTCGTGATCCACGTGGCTTCGAGGACCTCGGGCTCTCGGATACACTACTACTACTACTACTACTACTACTATTACTACTACTACTACTATTACTACTACTACTACTATTATTATTACTACTACTACCACTACTACTATTACTGCTACCACTACTACTACTATTACTACTACCACTACTACTATTACTACTACTACTATTACTACTACTACTACTACTGCTACTACTACTACTACTACTACTACTACTAATAATAATAATAATAATAATAATAATAATAATCCATAGTAATAATAACCCATAATAATAGAGGACGAATGAATAAAACAAATAATTGGTGCAATTAGCTGTGTAGCACATCCCCTACCCTGCTGCAGGAAGTACCTCCCTCCCCTCCACTCTCCCCGACCTCTTGACCGTAGTTAAGTAGGCATAATAACTTAAAGAGCTGGCAATGAGGTGCGTGATGTGTGTCTCAACGATCTCACACCGCGGCGCGAGAAGACGACCTTGGCTCGCGGCGCTTCCTCTCTCTCTCTCTCTCAGCCACACCACCCCCTTGTGATGGTCTCTCTCTCTCTCTCTCTCACCCACACCACCCCTTGTGATGGTCTCTCTCTCTCACCCACACCACCCCCTTGTGATGGTCTCTCTCTCTCACCCACACCACCCCTTGTGATGGTCTCTCTCTCACCCACACCACCCCTTGTGATGGTCTCTCTCTCACCCACACCACCCCTTGTGATGGTCTCTCTCACCCACACCACCCCTTGTGATGGTCTCTCTCTCTCTCACCCACACCACCCCTTGTGATGGTCTCTCTCTCTCTCACCCACACCACCCCTTGTGATGGTCTCTCTCTCTCTCACCCACCACCCCTAGATGGTCTCTCTCTCTCTCTCTGTGTTTTAATTATCATTAGATACGCTGCAGTGTGCGGATACCCTTCTAGCTAGCAAGCTAGCAGCGGTTGCATGCTTGCAGCGGAACTGCAGCGTTCACTCATTCTTCGCTGCAATGTCACACGTTTGCACGGCCCCTGATCAATTTTTGTTGTTAATACGACAGGCCGGGTCACCATTTGAGAAGACCCGGGCCGGACGTACCGGCGAACCTACAAGAAGACACGTGATAGTCACTACTATTTTTAATTTAGGAAAATTGGATACATCAGCAATATGTTGCTACCTATTCTGTTTGAGAGTTATGCTTAACAATTTTCAAACAGGTTAACAAACATTATATCTCAGTCCACAGTAGGATTTGAACCTGCATACTCTGGATCAAATACACAGACTTCCGCCACTCGGTCGGATCCCAGATCTGGCTTAGTGGCGAAAATA
>WNWK01036476.1:0-19135 GCA_009830355.1 Cherax destructor | reverse complement strand
TTAAAAGAATTAAAAGTGTGCACTCTGCGCCCCCTCTTATTAAATGTAGGTTAACACTAATACACATTTTTCAATTATTTATTTTATTTATACATATACATTTTCGGCTAACATAGGAAAAACATACATTTTTCAGTCTTACATTAACATAGGAAAAACATAACACGAATTAAGATTTTCAGGTAACAGTCTAAAAAAGATACATTTTCCATGTTTTCAGATAATACGTTAATTTTCAGTCGTTTTATTACCCACTTTAAGATTTTCCACTTATAACTCACAATATTTTTTACTATTTCATCAGAAAACGATCCAATTCAACAAATTTTCAGATGTTTTAATATCCATGTACAAGTCTCAACACCTCCCCAGCACCTCACTCTTCCTTTCATATCTCTTCCCTTCACCTCACCTCACTCACACACACACACACACACACACACACACACACACACACACACAATCCAACGATACTTAACCCATTTCTAAATTCGACATAAGATCTATCACTCATTGAATAACATTTTTAATATTTCATTATAAGAATCTTCTTCACAGCATATATTTTCCCTCATGTGATTAACTAAATACAACTCTTTCTAATCAGGTTTACTATTAAATCATGTTTTTAGTAAAAGAGTTGTCATGAAACACTTTTCGGCAACTCTACCTGCACTACACCTGGGGTCACCGTGACGTCATCACTGGGTCGCCAACAGGATTGAGCAGGTATCTCATACGTATCACACCATGTTTCACATTACAAACTCTATTCAACAATTTTTCACTTCTATATTTTTTTTTAAATTATTCACAATACCTTTAATTTCATTAAAATTTACGCTCACACAACACACACACACACACACACACACACACACACACACACACTGCATTTTTTTGGACTGCAAGAAGGCGTTCGACACAGTTCCTCACAAGAGGTTAATGCAAAAGCTAAAGGATCAGGCACACGTAACAGGAAAAACACTGCAATGGATCAGAGAATATCTGACAGGGAGGCAACAACGAGTCATGGTACGTGACGAGATGTCAGAGTGGGCACCTGTGACGAGTGGAGTTCCACAAGGGTCAGTCTTAGGACCTGTACTGTTTTTGGTATATGTGAATGACATAACGGAAGGGATAGACTCAGAAGTGTCCCTGTTTGCAGATGATGTGAAGTTAATGAGAAGAATAAAATCAGTCGAGGATCAGGCAGGACTACAAAGAGACCTGGACAGGCTGCAAGCCTGGTCCAGTAACTGGCTCCTTGAATTTAACCCTGCCAAATGTAAAGTCATGAATATCGGGGAAGGGCAAAGAAGACCGCAGACAGAGTATAGTCTAGGTGGCCAAAGACTGCAAGCCTCACTCAAAGAAAAGATCTTGGGGTGAGTATAATACCGAGCACATCTCCTGAGGCACACATCAATCAGATAACTGCTGCAGCATACGGGCGGCTGGCAAACCTAAGAATAGCGTTCCAATACCTCACTAAGGAATCATTCAAGACTCTGTATACCATATACGTCAGGCCCATACTGGAGTATGCAGCACCGGTTTGGAACCCACACCTGGTCAAGCACGTCAAGAAATTAGAGAAAGTGAAAAGGTTTGCAACAAGACTAGTCCCAGAGCTAAGGGGATTGTCCTACGAAGAAAGGTTAAGGGAAATCGGCCTGACGACACTAGAGGACAGGAGGGTTAGGGGAGACATGATAACGACATATAAAATACTGCGAGGAATAGATAAGGTGGACAGAGACAAGATGTTCCAGAGAGGGGACACAGAAACAAGGGGTCATAATTGGAAGTTGAAGACTCCTATGAGTCAAAGGGATGTTAGGAAGTATTTCTTCAGTCATAGAGTTGTCAGGAAGTGGAATAGCTTAGAAAGCGACATAGTGGAGGCAGGAACCATACATAGTTTTAAGACTAGGTTTGATAAAGCTCATGGAGCAGGGAGAGAGAGGACCTAGTAGCAATCAGTGAAGAGGCGGGGCCAGGAGCTATGACTCGACCCCTGCAACCACAAATAGGTGAGTACAAATAGGTGAGTACACACACACACACAATGATGGTGGGTGGTTAGTGTTTATAGATTGTGGTTCACATGGTATAAGTGTACATGACTTAGTGATCCTGGTGTAATATTCATGAAATTTGTGTGAAATTTTGTCTTCATATGTCTTATGTTTATGATTTCATATGCCTTAAGTGATTGTAAGTCAATTTTTTTATGTGATCAAGTGTTAGTTTTCTATTTTTCGTTAGATAGTGTACTATGTATGATTCATGTCTTAAATTTGTTGTTGTGATCATGACATGTATAAGTTTGGGGTGCATGTTATAGTGATCATGTTAAGGTATTTTTTTTTTTTTTTTTGCATATGTCTTATTTTGTTTATATAATAGAATATTTTATTATGTCATAGATTTTTAATACGTTACATGTCTTAAATTTTTGTGATTATGTCGCGTATTAGTTGGTGGTGTCTATCTTATTTTTGTGTAGATCTCTTAGATTTTTTTTATTATGTCTTAGATTTTATGTATATCATGTCTTATGTCTTAAATATGTTGTGAATAGGGTGTTTTTGTGTCTATGTCTTATTTTGTGTATATGTCTTAGTTGGTGGTGTCTGTGTCTTAGATTTTTGACCTGACTGATGGTTTAAATTTGTTTGTGGGTTCATATTATGTCTTAGTTGGTGGATCTTAGAATATTTGTGCATATGTCTTATTTTGTGTATATGTTGTGATTAGGTCATGTATAAGTTGGTTGTGTGTACATGTCATGTCATAGTTGGAAGTGTATGTCTTAGTTTTGGTGATTCTTAGATTTTTTTTTTTTTTTTGGGTACATGATATGTTATAGTTGATGGTGATCGTGCCCTGGTATTTTTTGTGAATATGTTTTAGAATTTTGGTTATGTCTCACGCCTTAGTTGTAGGTGTATGTCTTAGATTTGGCATACATGTTATGGATTAGTTGGAGGTGTGTGTTAGTTTTGGTAATGTCTCATGTCTTAGTTGTATGTGTTCATCTGTCTTGGTGTTTTTTATATTTTTTATTCATAGTTTTAGCGATCTTTATCCTAATGATCTTTTTTGGATGAAATAGTAAAACGAGGAAAAATCAGTAATAGTGTTCTCGGTTGGTGATACGAGGGAATGTATATGAAAAATGTTCTTTGGATATGGGTTTGTCTTTTCTTTGATGAATTAGTAAAACGGGAAAAAATTGAAATGAGTGATCTTAGTGGATTGAGATTAATGATCTTATAAAGTTGGTTATAATGATTTGAGGGGATGTTTATAAAAAATGTGATTATGATATGTCTTAGTTGGAGTATTTTAGCTCATTTTAACTTAAAGAGAGGAAATATTGGGATTATGTCTTGTATAGGTTTTGTTGATGTCTCAGGTGTTAGTTGAAGGTGTCTTAGTTTTTTTGATAATGTTCCATGACTTAGTTGAAGGTGTTCAAATGATGCATGAGAGTGATTTTGAAGTGTTTTGATAGTATTCAATGATGTTTTGATGGTTAAGTTGTTAGGTTATATGTTATTTTTTTTGTTACGTTAGATGTTGTTAGGTTAGGTTAGGTTGAATGATATATAATGTTTCGGGAGTATTCAAATGGTGTTTTTGGGAGTATTTCATTGTTGCTGTATGGGGTATTCAAAGGTGTTTTTGGCGGTGTTCAATGGTGATTGTGTTTTTGAAAGTGTGTTTTAGTGATTACTTTTTTTTGATTAATTAGTAAAACGGGGAAAAATATTGGGATGAGTGTACTTAGATAGTGGTTTTGACATCTTAAAAAGTTGGTTATAGTGTTTTGAGGGAAAGTTTGATGGTGTTTTGGTGGTGTTCAATAGTGTTTTTGGTGCATTCAATGGCGTTTTGGTGGTGTTCAATGGTGTTTTGGGGGAATGTGTAAAAATGTGATCTTAGTGAAAGTATTCATAGGTTAAATTATCTTTTTTTGGATGAATTAGTAAAACGGGGAAAAATATTGAGATGAGTGATTTTGGGACGAGTGTAGTTTGGTGTATGAGTTAGAGGTGTTTTAAATGCTATTTGATAGTATTCAATGTCGTTTTCACAGTATTCAATGATGTTTTGGGGGTATTCAAATGATATATATGAGTGTTTTGGAGGTGTTCCAATGTATTTCTTGGTTATATTGAGTATAAAATGTGTGTATGTTCTGTGGAGGCGGATGTGGCTTTTTTGGATGAATTAGTAAAACTGGAAAAAATTGAGATGAGTGATGGGGTAATGGGTGGTGTGTGTGTGTGTGTGTGTGTGTGTGTGTGTGCGCCCGCCCGCGTGTGTGTATGAGGTATAGAGAGAGAGAAGGTGAGGTCATGGCCTCAGGCGCTGGGGTGAGCCTGTGATGGGTGGGAGATGGGGTGTGTACTCACCTATTTGTACTCACCTATTTGTGGTTGCAGGGGTCGAGTCATAGCTCCTGGCCCCGCCTCTTCACTGATTGCTACTAGGTCCTCTCTCTCCCTGCTCCATGAGCATGAGTGTGTGTGAGCGTAAATTTTAATGAAATTAAAGGTATTGTGAATAATTTAAAAGAAAATATAGAAGTGAAAAATTGTTGAATAGAGTTTGTAATGTGAAACATGGTGTGATACGTATGAGATACCTGCTCAATCCTGTTAGCGACCCAGTGATGACGTCACGGTGACCCCAGGTGTAGTGCAGGTAGAGTTGCCGAAAAGTGTTTCATGACAACTCTTTTACTAAAAACATGATTTAATAGTAAACCTGATTAGAAAGAGTTGTATTTAGTTAATCAAATGATTGAAAATATATATGCTGTGAAGAAGATTCTTATAATGAAATATTAAAAATGTTATTCAATGAGTGATAGATCTTATGTCGAATTTAGAAATGGGTTAAGTATCGTTGGATTGTGTGTGTGTACTCACCTAGTTACTCACCTAGTTGTGGTTGCAGGGGTCGAGTCAAAGCTCCTAGCCCCGCCTCTTCACTGGCCGCTACTGGGTCACTCTCCCTGCGCCATGAGCTTTATCATACCTCTGCTTAAAGCTATGTATAGAGCCTGCCTCCACTACATCGCTTCCTAAACTATTCCACTTCCCGACAACTCTGTGACTGAAGAAATACTTCCTAACATCTCTGTGATTCATCTGAGTCTTCAACTTCCATCTGTGTCCCCTTGTTGTTGTGTCCCATCTCTGGAACATTCTGTCTCTGTCCACTTTGTCAATTCCTCTCAGTATCTTATATGTTGTTATCATGTCTCCCCTATCTCTCCTGTTCTCCAGTGTCGTCAGGTCGATTTCCCTTAACCTCCCTCGTAGGACATACCCTTAGCTCCGGGACTAGTCTTGTTGCAAACCTTTGCACTTTCTCGAGCTTCTTCACATGCTTGGCTAGGTGTGGGTTCCAAACTGGTGCTGCATACTCCAATATGGGCCTAACGTACACAGTGTACAGGGTCCTGAACGATTCTTTATTAAGATGTCGGAATGCTGTTCTTAGGTTTGCTAGGCGCCCATATGCTGCAGCAGTTATTTGGTTGATGTGCGCCTCAGGAGATGTGTCTGGTGTTATACTCACCCCAAGATCTTTTCCTTGATTGAGGTTTGCAGTCTCTGGCCCCTAGGCTGTACTCCGTCTGCGGTCTTCTTTGCCCTTCCCCAATCTTCATGACTTTGCACTTGGTGGGGTTGAACTCCAGGAGCCAGTTGCTGGACCAGGCTTGCAGGCTGTCCAGATCCCTTTGTAGTTCTGCCTGGTCCTCGTCCGATTGAATTCTTCTCATCAACTTCACATCATCTGCAAACAGGGACACTTCGGAGTCTATTCCTTCCGTCATGTCGTTCACAAATACCAGAAACAGTACTGGTCCCAGGACTGACCCCTGTGGAACCCCGCTCGTCACCGGCGCCCACTCTGACACCTCGCCACGTACCATGACTCGCTGCTGTCTCCCTGACAGGTATTCTCTGATCAATGTAGTGCCTTCCCTGTTACCCCTGCCTGGTCCTCCAGCTTCTGCACTAATCTCTTGTGTGGAACTGTGTCAAACGCCTTCTTACAATCCAAGAATATGCAATCTACCCACCCTCTCTCTCTTGCCTTATCGCTGTCACCCTGTCGTAGAACTCCAGTAGGTTTGTGACACAGGATTTCCCGTCCCTGAAACCGTGTTGGCCGTCGTTGATAAGCTCATTCCTTTCTAGGTGCTCAACCACCCTTCTCCTGACTATCTTCTCCATGACCTTGCATACAATACATGTCAGTGACACTGGTCTGTAGTTTAGTGCTACGTTCCTGTCTCCTTTTTAAAAATTGGAACTACATTTGCTGTCTTCCAAACCTCAGGTAGTTGCCCTGTTTCGATAGATGTGTTGAAGATCGTTGTTAGGGTACACATAGCTCCTCTGCTCCTCTCTCAGGACCCATGGAGAGATGTTATCTGGCCCCATCGCCTTTGAAGTATCTAGCTCGCTTAGTAGCCTCTTCACTTCCTCCTCATTTGTGTGTATTGTGTCCAGCACTTGATGGTGTACCCTACCTCTCCTCCTTTCTGGAGGCCCTTCTATCTCCTCTGTGAACACCTCTTTGAATCTCATGTTGAGTTCCTCACACACTTCCGGTCATTTCTTGTGACCTCCTCCTACCTTCCTCAGCCTGATCACCTGGTCCTTGACTGTTGTTCTCCTCCTGATGTGGCTGTACAGCAGCTTTGGGTCAGATTTGGCTTTCGCTGCTATGTCATTCTCGTACTGTCTTTGGGCCTCCCTTCTGATCTGTGCATATTCATTTCTGGCTCTACGACTGCTCTCCTTATTCTCCGGGGTTCTTTGCCTTCTGTACCTCTTCCATTCCCTTGCACACTTGGTTTTGGCTTCCTGCACCTTTGGGTGAACCATGGGCTCATCCTGTCTTTTTCGCTTCTCCTGTTACCCTTGGGTATAAACCTCTCCTCAGCTTCCTTGCAAATTGTTGTCATATATTCCATCATCTCGTCTACTGACTTCCCTGCCATCTCTCTGTCCCACTGAACTCTGTGCAGGAAGTTCCTCATGCCCACATAGTCACCTTTCTTGTAGTTTGGCTTCATTTGTGCAGCCCTTCCTGCTTCCCCTCCACTTGTAACTCTACTATGTATTCGAAACTTAGAACCATATGATCACTGGCCCCAAGGGGGCTTTCATGTGTGATGTCCTCAATATCTGCACTACTCAGGGTGAATACTAGGTCCAGTCTCGCTGGTTCGTCATTTCCTCTCTCTCTGGTAGTGTCCCTTACGTGTTGGTACATGAGATTTTCCAGTACCACCTCCAGCATCTTAGCCCTCCACGTTTCTTGGCCCCCATGTGGCTCCAAGTTCTCCCAATCAATTTCCTTATGGTTGAAGTCACCCATGATCAGTAGCTTCGCCCTGCTCGCGCGAGCCCTTCTGGCCACTTCTGCCAGAGTGTCAATCATCGCTCTGTTACTCTCATCATACTCTTGCCTTGGCCTCCTGCTGTTCTGTGGTGGGTTATACATCACTGCAATTACCACCTTGGGACCTCCAGACTGTAGCATCCCTACTATGTAATCCCCAGCTTCTCCTCCGTCTCCTCTCTCCATCTCGTCAAAATCCCATCGGTTTTTGATCAGCAGTGCCACTCCTCCACCCCCTCTGTTCCCTCTGTCTTTCCTCAGGATCTGTGTGTGTGTGTGTGTGTGTGTGTGTGTGTGTGTGTGTGTGAGTGAGGTGAGGTGAGGTGAAGGGAAGAGATATGAAAGGAAGAGTGAGGTGCTGGGGAGGTGTTGAGACTTGTACATGGATATTAAAACATCTGAAAATTTGTTGAATTGGATCGTTTTCTGATGAAATAGTAAAAAATATTGTGAGTTATAAGTGGAAAATCCTAAAGTGGGTAATAAAACGACTGAAAATTAACGTATTATCTGAAAACATGGAAAATGTATCTTTTTTTAGACTGTTACCTGAAAATCCTAATTCGTGTTGTTTTTCCTATGTTAATGTAAGACTGAAAAATGTATTTTTTTCCTATGTTAGCCGAAAATGTATATGTATTAATAAAATAAATAATTGAAAAATGTGTATTAGTGTTAACCTACATTTAATAAGAGGGGGGGCGCAGAGTGCACACTTTTAATTCTTTTAACATAATTTTAGCTCGTTTAACTTAAAAACAGACCCCATAGGGATGCTTGAATCAGCCTGTTGTACTCTCCTCATGTTTAAGCTTGTCCGAGGAAATATTGTGACGTCACATCACACCTGGGCTCGCTTGATTGAACTTGTTGTACTCTTCTCATGTTTAAGCTCGTCCGAGGAAATATTGTGACGTCACTGACCACCAAGAGGGTGTGGGCGGGAGATGGGTGATCTTGATCCGAGGAATTGGAGCAGGAATATTGGGGGAGTGGGGGGGATGGAAGTGAATTTGATGAAATTCCAAAGTAGGTAAGTCTTAATTCAATTTACTTAAAGAGAGACCTCATAGGGGAGACCTCAATCTTGATCCAAGGAGATGGAGGGGTGATAGAATATTGAAATCGAGTCTTTTCGTTCTTTTTATTGAAATCGAGAAAATTTCTACCCCATAGGGGGTTACCATATCTCTGACTCTCCATAGAGGTCAAGTAAAAAATATCAGAAGTAATATTGAAAAAATGAAAAATTGGAAAAAAATTCGAAAAAAAATCGAGGAGCGGGGGCGATCCGCAGAAGGCGCTGCAGAAAGCAGCTCGGGGCGGCTCGACGCGGAAGGGCAAGGGGCGGGGCGCGGGGCTGGCGGGCGGGCGCGGCGGGGCGGGGGCTCGGCGCGCGGAAGGAGACCGCTCAGGGATGAGGGTCTCAGGGGTGTGAGGGGGTGAGGGTCTGCTAAGGATGAAAAAAAAAAAAAAAAAGGGGGCGGGCCGGAAGTGGGGGGTCGACCGGAAGTGGGGGGTGTCGACCGGAAGTGGGGGTCGACCGGAAGTGGGGGTGACCGGGAGGGGGGCGGACCGGAAGTGGGGGTGGGGTGGGGGGACCGCCGTTATTTTGCGTTCTACAGACTAAATGTACACTACTAATGGTAAATCTGCCTAAAGCAAATTATGCTTTCCTAACTGCGCAGCAGGTGGCATCTAGGTTTAAGCAGACTTACCTGGGTATTTGTAACGGACCCTTAATTCACACTAGGATATCTCTGTCTTGTTTGAAGAATGCTGCTGAAGAGTCACTGCTTTGTTAGACCATGCAAACTCATTGTCCCTTTATATTCTTCAATTTCAGTCTTTTGCAGTAGTAAGAAGCTGTGCACACTTCTGAATATACCGCGATTTTATTCACTAAACGCGCTGGAACAGAGTTCTTATCCGATTTCCCGACGTTAGTGGAGATTAAATTAGCGCACCGACGTCCACGACTAATGTCTTTGTTAGGTTAAACCTTCGTCGCAGTATGACCCCTTCGGAGGCCGAGTTCAATCTAACCTCGTGCAGCCTCGTGCAGCCTCGTGCAGCCTCGTTTGGTGTCGTTGACTTCAGCACAATTTCAACAATTGCTACATGCTGCTACAAGTGGCAATTAAATGCTTGTGTTCTCTAAATACTTTGATCACTGGAACACATGATTGTAATGTTCAGAGGTGATCTGTTCTTAGCTCAGAGAGGACGTGTCTAGGGTTCTCTGTGGACTGAACCACTTTTGCTCTGTGAAGTGAACCAAGATGCCGTCCATTGAGCAACTTTACCAGCAGCTTAAGGAGGAATTGAGGGTAGCGAAGCTTGAGATTCGGCGATTGACGGAGGAAAACAAGAGGATTCGTAGTAGTCCTCCTGTTGTGAGTCCTCAGGTCAAGAAGGGAACCTGGGCAGTGGCCGGACTTCAAGGAACGATGTTGAAGATCAAGAAAACGAATGGAGAGTTAGAAACGATGAAGAAGAAAGAGACTGCTGTGGAAACATCGAATGCCTTCTCCGTGCTACCCGATGAAGGTGAGTCGACTACTGGGAACGTCACGACGAACGACACAAAGGAAGGTAAAAACATTGTTGTTGTTGGGGATAGCCAGGTTAGGTATATGGATAGGGCATTCTGCTTGAAGGATAGGAGTAGGAGACAGAGGGTTTGCTTTCCTGGGGCTGGGATGGAGGATATTGTTAGCCGGCTTGACAACATCATGAACGGTAATGGGATCAATCCTATTATCTGCCTCAGTGCTGGAGGCAATGATGTAGGCAAGCGTAGAAGTGAGGATTTAGTTAGAAGGTACATTATTATTATAATCAAATAGAAGCGCTAAACCACAGGGGTTGTTAGAAGGTACAGGACAGCAATAGACATAATTAGGAAGAAGGGGGGGCGCCCTGTTATATGTGGCATTTTGCCAAGAAGGAGTGTTGGAAATGAATGGCTGTCCAGAGCGATTGGTATAAATTGCTGGCTGGACAAACACTGTAAGGATAATGCAGTCCCATTCATTGACAACTGGGACCACTTCTATGGCCGAAATGACATGTATGCCAGGGATGGGGTTCACTTATCCAGGGCAGGTGTAGAATTTCTCTCTAGCTCAGTTGAGGATGTTGTTAGGGCTTTAAACTAGGATTAGTTAGAGGTATGGGTTTAGGAATGGTGAATAATGAGGGTCAAAATATTGATTCAGGCTTTGACATCATAAATCTTAACAATAACAGTAATCGAGTAACACAGGGTAATAATAGTAAAATAAATTGTGTAAAACAAAAGCTGAATATGAAAAAGGTTCACATGAAGATACATCTCAATGTATTTTACACTAACTGTCGAAGCGCCAGAAATAAAATTAACGAATTACGTTTGGTAGCATGTGCTGGGAACTTTGATGTCATTGCAATAACTGAAACATGGTATTATATAAAGAATCGGGATATGATTGCTGAGTGTCATATTCAGGGGTTTAAGTTGTTCCATGTAGATAGATATAATGGGAAAGGGGGTGGAGTTGCATTATATGTACGAGAAAATATAAATTGCTGCATAAAAACAGGCATAAAAATAGATGGATCATTAACAAAATCTGTTTGGGTAGTTTTTCTAGAAGGTCAAGAAAAACTGATTGTAGGTGTAATATACCGACCTCCAGGCTTGGATCACGATAGAGGGAGACTTCTTTGGGACGAAATTGTTAGGGCTTCTAGACACAATAACGTAGTGATAGTAGGGGATTTTAACTTTAGTCAAATTGACTGAACTTCTTTGACCGGTAATCTGGAGTCCAGTGACTTTATGGAAGTAGTTCAGGACTGTTTTCTGAAGCAGTGTGTGACGGAGCTTACCAGAGGTAATAATTTGCTCGACCTAGTCTTGTCAAATAAAGAAACCCTTGTAAATAATCTGGAGATCACTGAAGAGCTTGGCGCAAGTGATCACAAATCCATTACTTTTAATATTACCTGGGAGTACGAGAATAGGGATAATACGGTAAAAGCTCCTGATTTTCGTTCTGCCGACTATACTGGACTTAGAGAACACCTGTCTAATCTCGACTGGGGTAATCTAGCTAACGATTACGATGGGATCTGCGTTTATGATTTTTTTCTTAATAATGTACAACGTGCACAGAGTATATTTATTCCCCAGAGAGAATTTAGGTCAAATAATAACGATCCCAAATGGATTAACAGGAGGCTAAAACATCTATTAGGGAGAAAAGAGGAATTTATAGGCGCATCAAAGAGGAGATGTTAACCTTATTGACCAATATGTTCAGTTGAAAAGAGAAGTAAAAAAGGGATTAGAAAGGCTAAACGTGACTATGAGATTAAGGTTGCTAATGAATCAAAGACTAATCCAAAGGGTTCTTTCAAGTGTATAGGACGAAGGTGAGGGAAAAGGTAGGACCTCTGAAAATTGGGAATGGACAGCTGACGGATAACGAACTGGAAATGTGTTCTCTATTTAATGACTATTTTTTGTCAGTCTTTACACAAGAAGACGTAAATGAGATTCCAGAAATTAACAATTATTCAGTTCCTGAAGAATTCAAGTTAACTAATATTACTGTCACGAGGGACATGGTTATCAAACAGATAGATAAACTGAAGCAAAATAAGTCCCCGGGACCCGACGAGTTGTTTTCCAGGGTACTTAAAGAATGTGTTTAATATGTCCATCCTAACTGGTATTGTGCCAGAGATGTGGAAGATAGCTAATGTAGTTCCTATATTCAAATCATTGGATAAGTCAATTCCATCAAATTACCGTCCAATAAGCCTCACATCTATAGTAGGCAAATTATTAGAATCAATTATAGCTGATATTATTAGAAGTCACCTTGAAGAACATACTTTGATTAATGAATCTCAGCATGGGTTCACGAGAGGTCGTTCCTGCCTAACAAATTTACTGACATTTTTCAATAAAACATTTGAGGCAGTAGACAGTGATAAAGAATATGATATAGTTTACTTGGATTTCAGTAAGGCCTTCGATAGAGTACCTCACAAGAGACTCTTAAGAAAGGTGGCAGCTCATGGTATAGGAGGTAAAGTTCTAGCATGGATAGAGGCATGGCTTACCAATAGAAAGCAGAGTTTCCATTAATGGGGTCAAATCTGAATGGGGATTAATCACTAGTGGCGTTCCACAAGGATCAGTTTTAGGCCCATTGTTGTTCATAATTTACATAAATGACCTTGATGAAGGAATTGCAAGTGACATGAGTAAATTTGCTGATGATACAAAAATAGGCCGTATGATTCATTCTGAGGAGGATACCAGTGAACTCCAGGACGATTTGGACAAATTAATGTCGTGGTCTGAAAAGTGGCAGATGAAGTTCAATGTGGACAAGTGTAAGGTACTAGTCCTTGGTAATGAAAATATCCCTCGAATTTATAAACTAGGTGAAGTAGAGCTTGATCATACAGAATGTGAAAAAGACTTGGGAGTCATGGTAAGCAGGAATCTAAAGCCAAGACAACAGTGCCTAAGCGTGCGCAATAAGGCTAACAGATTACTAGGATATATTTCAAGAAGTATAAACAACAAAAGTCCAAAAGTTATTTTACAGCTCTATACATCACTAGTGAGACCTCATTTGGATTATGCAGCTCAGTTTTGGTCTCCTTACTACAGGATGGATATAGATTCATTGGAGAACATACAAAGAAGAATGACTAAAATGATTTACAGTATAAGAAATCTCCCGTATTAAGATAGACTTAGAGCGTTGAATCTCCACTCTCTGGAGAGACGTAGAATGAGGGAAGATATCATCGAGGTGTACAAGTGGATGATGGGCATAAACAAAGGAGATATTAATAAAATACTGAGGATATCGAACCAAGTAAGAACCAGAAATAACGGATTTAAATTGGATAAATTTAGATTTAGAAAGGACATTGGCAAGTACTGGTTTTCGAACAGAGTTGTAGATGCGTGGAGCAATCTTCCGAGTACTGTGATAGAGGCTAGGACCTTGGGTAACTTTAAAAAGAGATTGGACAAATATATGAGTGGGAGGGGCTGGGTTTGATTGGTGTCGTGAGTACGGGAATAAATTCTTAGGTAGTGGTGGTTTTGATATTGACCTGCCTTGTATGGGCCAGTAGGCCTTCTGCAGTGTTCCTCCATTCTTATGTTCTTAATGTTCAAGTGTTGAAATGGAAACAGCAGTTTCGTGTAAATTTCCTGTTATGGCAAAGAGTTACATTTATCTCAAATGTCTATTGACTCACATATACTCGTTGCTACTTGGTCAGACAACACGTGACACACTGTGGTCAGTTCATCTGGTATGAGTTAATTTGTTTTCACAGCCAGACACGCCTCGTCTGGCCCTTTCTAAGGGCGGAAAGGGTAGGGCCCTTAAAAAGGGTAGAAAGGGCGCATACCCCCCTCCTTTGGAGAATTTTCTCCAGCCTCAACAGCAAAATGAGCCGTGGGGACAGAATAATAAAAAACGTTTCGTTCCCTGTGAGGGAAATAAGATGCTGGCACCTAATGCTACTCAATCAGTTCCAAGAATAATTCCAGTCAAATACGCTTTTTTTCACTGTGGGCGAAAGGTACACACTAAAGGCCAATGTTTTAAGGTAGAAAGAGACTAGGCAGAAGCAGCCTCGTGGTGCACTAACAACTCCTTCTCCTACTTTTCTTGTTAAGCCACTTAATGAGAAACAGTGCACGTGAGTAGCACGTAGCTGCCTACACGCAAACGATGTAGATAAAGCTATGAGTACTTTCCACAGTCTTGCTAAAGTAGGTTTAACTCTAATAATTTAGTGCTCAGTGCAGAGCTATAGGGATACCGGGGCCTGTCTTACTAAGTTTCAGGAAGGAATGTTATCACTTGGTGAGGCGACTAGTCTTCACATGGATGCTCAGTTAGAGTCTTATGGATGCCATCTCACTAAAGGCCCTTAACATAACATGTAGAGAGTAAGTTATGTACAGGATATCTAGAGGAGGACCTATCCCACCTCAAGAATATTTATGATGAGCCTATAGCCATTGCTAAATGTACAAACGATTAATTTGTGGGTATATGCAATCTTTCTAAGCCTGGCCTGTTTTCCCCTCAATGTTATTAATCTAAAGTGTCACATTCAACACTGGCCCCTTCAGTGGCCGAGCAGGTGTAATTAAAAAAAAAAAAAAAAATACGATTTTTTTCCTTACTGAAAAATAAGTCATAATTCTGGAAACAATTTGCTGCAATCCGTTTGTTTATACCATTTTCCAAAGTATTTTTATAGCAATTTCATTATTATAGTCGATGACATCATGAGAATGACGCAATGCCATATTGTATTATAATTTTTTTCCCGAAAATTATTAGTTTTTGTCAGTATTTATAAAATACACTACCTGGCATCTTTCAAGGTTCTAGTTGTGGCACAGCCAGCAGCACTCAGTAACACTCCTTGGTACTAGCTTTGGCACAGCCAGCATCACTCAGTAACACTCCTTGGTACTAGCTGTGGCACAGCCAGCATCACTCAGTAACACTCCTTGGTACTAGCTTTGGCACAGCCAGCATCACTCAGTAACACTCCTTGGTACTAGCTGTGGCACAGCCAGCATCACTCAGTAACACTCCTTGGTACTAGCTTTGGCACAGCCAGCATCACTCAGTAACACTCCTTGGTACTAGCTGTGGCACAGCCAGCATCACTCAGTAACACACTTTGGTACTAGCTGTAGCACAGCCAGCAGCACCCAGTAACACACCTTGGTACTAGCTGTGGCACAGCTAGCAGCACTCAGTAACACTGCTTGGTACTAGCTGTGACACAGCTAGCAGCCCTCAGTAACACACCTTGGTACTAGCTGTGGCACAGCTAGCAGCTCTCAGTAACACACCTTGGTACTAGCTGTGGCACAGCTAGCAGCCCTCAGTAACACACCTTGGTACTAGCTGCGGCACAGCTAGCAGCCCTCAGTAACACACCTTGGTACTAGCTGTGGCACAGCCAGCAGCCCTCAGTAACACACCTTGGTACTAGCTGCGGCACAGCTAGCAGCCCTCAGTAACACACCTTGGTACTAGCTGCGGCACAGCTAGCAGCCCTCAGTAACACACCTTGGTACTAGCTGTGGCACAGCTAGCAGCCCTCAGTAACACACCTTGGTACTAGCTGTGGCACAGCTAGCAGCCCTCAGTAACACACCTTGGTACTAGCTGTGGCACAGCTAGCAGCCCTCAGTAACACACCTTGGTACTAGCTGTGGCACAGCTAGCAGCCCTCAGTAACACACCTTGGTACTAGCTGTGGCACAGCTAGCAGCCCTCAGTAACACACCTTGGTACTAGCTGTGGCACAGCTAGCAGCCCTCAGTAACACACCTTGGTACTAGCTGCGGCACAGCTAGCAGCCCTCAGTAACACACCTTGGTACTAGCTGCGGCACAGCTAGCAGCCCTCAGTAACACACCTTGGTACTAGCTGCGGCACAGCTAGCAGCCCTCAGTAACACACCTTGGTACTAGCTGCGGCACAGCCAGCAGCCCTCAGTAACACACCTTGGTACTAGCTGCGGCACAGCTAGCAGCCCTCAGTAACACACCTTGGTACTAGCTGCGGCACAGCTAGCAGCCCTCAGTAACACACCTTGGTACTAGCTGCGGCACAGCCAGCAGCCCTCAGTAACACACCTTGGTACTAGCTGCGGCACAGCCAGCAGCCCTCAGTAACACACTTGGTACTAGCTGCGGCACAGCCAGCAGCCCTCAGTAACACACCTTGGTACTAGCTGCGGCACAGCCAGCAGCCCTCAGTAACACACCTTGGTACTAGCTGCGGCACAGCCAGCAGCCCTCAGTAACACACCTTGGTACTAGCTGCGGCACAGCTAGCAGCCCTCAGTAACACACCTTGGTACTAGCTGCGGCACAGCTAGCAGCCCTCAGTAACACACCTTGGTACTAGCTGCGGCACAGCCAGCAGCCCTCAGTAACACACCTTATCCTGTAATATATATACGTTGCATTTGACGTCCGTAGAGTTTCATAGAAAACGTTTTATGATTTTTCTCAAAAATAAGCTATGCTCCTGTAAGTAAGGTTTTCTTCGTTATTCATGATATTTGTCATGATATTTGTCATGATATTTACAAACATTATTCATGAATCATCGTTCTACAAATATACAAAACCAAGTTTTAATAGCCTTTACCTTCTATGTTTTATTCCTTTTAAAATAAGAAAGAACACAAAAAAACACAATATAATACAATATAATGATATATCGTTCTGTTCTTTCTCTACGTTTCTTCTTCAGCCTTTACCTGTTCATGTAAAGTAATCTAGAACATCCTAAGTATTACCAATTTAGCAGAAATTTCATCGATGTGTTGCCCTATCAAGAAATCATTATTTTATTTATCTTTTCTTATTTTTGGGCAAACTTCACGAAACTTCTAGTTCACATTCTTAACTTACAATAAAAAAATGATTGAAATCGGACTATTATTAAAAAATTACATTCTGAGCACTTTTCCCCTTCACCCTCTCTGGAGAAGAATGATTTGGCATTAGGATGGGTATTGTATTACAAGATCCAGGTATACTAGTAACGATACCTGTACCCAAAAGAAAGTAATTTTCTCCTTTTACTGGGCAGGACTTTATAACTGACCAGGCTGGAGATGTTTCCTTAATAGGAATTAGAGCTGTGCTCCAAGTAGGTCAGATTCAGAGAGCCAAGATAACTGTTATTATACCCATGAGGATATCCTTATGCATTAGAGTAGACTCCATTCTGATAGGCCTAGTATTTCCGACACTGTCACAGAAACAAAAACTTAAAAAAAAAAAATATCGAAATTTTTTTCTGGCAATGGATAAGGAGATCTGTTGTTGATTATATGAAGTGCTATAACATTTGTCAGGGAGTAGGGGAACGAATCGAGGATAATAAAACGTCTTCCTTATTTCCAAAACGTGCGTATGGTAAAGTTTTTCTAGACTGTATATAGACTGTGTTGGTTCCTTGCCACGTGTTGCTGTGTCTGTCAGGAATGTAGATAAATTATTCAGAAATCCGACAAGTTGATGGATTAGGCACGTGTGCAAAACTTGGGTATCTTTATTGAGGAAACGTTTCGCCACACAGTGGCTTCATCAGTCCTCAACAAAGAAGAATGGTGAAGATCAGGAGTTTGAGGTAATCAGTCCCTCAGCATATGCACAAAGTGGCTTATATACTGTAGACACGTGAGGTGAAGCAGTTGTAGGCGATATCACAATGGACAAATCCACATATGGAAGTAAGTCATGCCTATAGGTTAGGCAAGTGAAAAATTCCCTGTATCAAGATCACAAGATACAGGAATATCTTGGGATTTTGATACAGGGAATTCTTCACTTGCCTAACCTATAGGTATGACCTACTTCCACATGTGGATTTGTCCACTGTGATATCGCATATGGCTGCTTCACCTCACCTGTCTACAGTATATAAGCCACTTCTTCGCACATATGGTTTATTCTTTTCAAGATTGATGGACTGATTACATCGACTCAAGGCTGAGGGACTGATTACCTCAAACTCCTTCTGATCTTCATCATTCTTCTTTATTTAGGACTGATGAAGCCACTGCGTGGCAAAACATTTCCTCAGTAAAGATACCCAAGTGTTGCACATGATTCTAATTCATCATCCTTTTATTGTTCAGTGAACCTTGTTATGGAAGTCAAAGAAGCAATTTTTGTTCACTTTTAGGCAGACATTTTCCTTCTAGACTGAACAAGCAATAGTTGACAAGACTTGCTTATTTTTCTTGCTACCGAATTTAGAGGACAAGTTGAGTGTGTGCAGTGGCCGACGAGGTAGTGGTGTGTTATAGCTCACACTGTCAACACGTCTGACAGCACGTTTGTGCAGCGCACAACTACGCATGTGGTATGTGACAATGTCAATTTTCACACTTGAAACACGTCAAGTGCTTGGGAAAGGGACTGGAGATGAAGTTGTGCTCCTTCCCAGTTCTTGTTGTTGCTATTTTGCAGTGTGACACATGTAATGTGAAGACTGAGGGTCGTGTGTGATGTTGCAGTGTGACACATGTAATGTGAAGACTGAGGGTCGTGTGTGATGTTGCAGTGTGACACATGTAATGTGAAGACTGAGGGTCGTGTGTGATGTTGCAGTGTGACACATGTAATGTGAAGACTGAGGGTCGTGTGTGATGTTGCAGTGTGACACATGTAATGTGAAGACTGAGGGTCGTGTGTGATGTTGCAGTGTGACACATGTAATGTGAAGACTGAGGGTCGTGTGTGATGTTGCAGTGTGACACATGTAATGTGAAGACTGAGGGTCGTGTGTGATGTTGCAGTGTGAGTCACATGCAATGTGAAGACTGAGGGTCGTGTGTGATGTTGCAGTGTGAGTCACATGCAATGTGAAGACTGAGGGTCGTGTGTGATGTTGCAGTGTGAGTCACATGCAATGTGAAGACTGAGGGTCGTGTGTGATGTTACAGTGTGAGTCACATGTAATATGAAGACTGAAGGTCGTGTGTGATGTTGCAGTGTGAGTCACATGTAATGTGAAGACTGAGGGTCGTGTGTGATGTTACAGTGTGTCACATGTAATATGAAGACTGAAGGTCGTGTGTGATGTTGCAGTGTGAGTCACATGTAATGTGA
>WNWK01036475.1:0-19136 GCA_009830355.1 Cherax destructor | reverse complement strand
CGGGTAACCCAAAAATTATACTAGTCGGCCCACCCCCCGGGTGATTTTTTTTGTTGTAAGTGGCGTGAAGCCAGACAGGTAATCTCTTAATTCCCCACAGTACCAGGGTATTAGTCATCTTACATCTGCTATCCCTGTTCACCTAGCAGTAAGTAGGTTAGTTAGTTAGTTTAATATTTTTATTATGCACCCCATACCATGGGCGGTAGTCAAAAGATTGCAGAGGTACATAATGGGTCCAGGGATTGTACCTCAACATTACAGAGGTACATAATAGGTCCAGGGACTGTACCTCAACATTATAGAGGTACATAATGGGTCCAGGGACTGTACCTCAACATTAAAGACACAGTAACTGGCTCCTTGAATTTAACCCTGCCAAATGCAAAGTCATGAAGATCGGGGAAGGGCAAAGAAGACCGCAGACAGAGTATAGTCTAGGTGGCCAAAGACTGCAAGCCTCACTCAAAGAAAAGATCTTGGGGTGAGTATAATACCGAGCACATCTCCTGAGGCACACATCAATCAGATAACTGCTGCAGCATACGGCGCTGGCAAACCTAAGAATAGCGTTCCAATACCTCACTAAGAATCATTCAAGACTCTGTATACCATATACGTCAGGCCCATACTGGAGTATGCAGCACCGGTTTGGAACCCACACCTGGTCAAGCACGTCAAGAAATTAGAGAAAGTGCAAAGGTTTGCAACAAGACTAGTCCCAGAGCTAAGGGGATTGTCCTACGAAGAAAGGTTAAGGGAAATCGGCCTGACGACACTAGAGGACAGGAGGGTTAGGGGAGACATGATAACGACATATAAAATACTGCGAGGAATAGATAAGGTGGACAGAGACAAGATGTTCCAGAGAGGGGACACAGAAACAAGGGGTCATAATTGGAAGTTGAAGACTCCTATGAGTCAAAGGGATGTTAGGAAGTATTTCTTCAGTCATAGAGTTGTCAGGAAGTGGAATAGCTTAGAAAGCGACATAGTGGAGGCAGGAACCATACATAGTTTTAAGACTAGGTTTGATAAAGCTCATGGAGCAGGGAGAGAGAGGACCTAGTAGCAATCAGTGAAGAGGCGGGGCCAGGAGCTATGACTCGACCCCTGCAACCACAAATAGGTGAGTACAAATAGGTGAGTACATAATGGGTCCAGGGACTGGGCCCCAAAGTTTTGATAGCTGAGCAAGTTACAAAGGTAATGAACTCGGGTAGATCTGGTGACAATCATGATAAGTAGGTACCTGGGTGTTAGCCACCTTGCACCTGCTGCCATAGTTCACATAACAGTAAGCAGGTATTTGGGTGTAAGTCACCTTACTGCTAGGTGAACAGTAACCTGCTGTTACTGTTCACCTAGTAGTAAGAAGGTACCAGGGTGTTAGTCACCTTACACCTGCTGCCCCAGTTCACCTAGTAGTAAGTAGGTACCAGGGTGTTAGTCACCTTACTGCTAGGTGAACAGTAACCTGTTGTCACTGTTCACCTAGCAGTAAGCAGGTACCTGGGAGTTAGTGGACTGGTGTGGGTGGCATCCTGGTCTGGTGGCTAGAGCTCTCGCTTCACACACGGAGGGCCCGGGTTCGATTCCCGGCGGGTGGAAATATTTCGACGTGTTTCCTTACACCTTATGTCATGTTCACCTAGCAGCAAATGGGTACCTGGGTTGTTAGTCGACTGGTGTGGGTCGCATCCTGGGGGACAAGATTAAGGACCCCAATGGAAATAAGACAGACAGTCCTCGATGACGCACTGACTTTCTTCGGTTATTCTGGGTGGCTAACCTTCCGGGGTTAAAAATCCGAAGAAATCTTATCATATCTTATCTTAACCACAATGGAAATAAGACCCTTGGTCTGAATTTCTGGGGTAATCCTGCTGGGCAATTTACACAAGTTAATTATCCCACTAATTATCAACGTTTGAAGCCGACCAGAAAAAAAATTCTCTGGTAATTTTTTTTTTACATTTTATTAGTTTCCAATAAATATACATTTACATTTCATAAACATGCAATAATTACATGTTACAAAATAGTACAACAGCAATTTTCTTTGATTAAGCAGTGAATATATCAGAAAACTATACCCATAAACCATTTACCTCTACAACCAGTGAACTCCTGTCCCCTTTCCCCTTATAAGTAAATACAGAGTCCACAAATAACATAAACCCAAATAATGAAATACAGAGTCCACCATAACATTGGCTCTAGTCCTAAGAATATGCAGTGAAGACCGCAAATAAAATTTACAGTGAGCACAAAATATAAGATAACATTAACTGTTCATAGATACCTCCAGACCTCGGTACTTATATTACTCTCACCTTACCCTCTCACACGTCCCATGTATACTCTACCACATCATACACTCTATTACATATACAATGCGTGTTATTTCTAACACGAAAACTTCACCACCATTAGAACACCTAGTCTTGTTTCTATTGTTACACAAAACATGTTCTTGTACAAAATAAGTAGGAACCCAACATAGGGTGAAAGACAAATAAACAAAAGTTTTACAAGAATCACACTGTACACACACTATAAAATGGCCCGGTGGTCTGGTGGCTAGAGCTCTACTTCACACACGGAGGCCCGGGTTCGATTCCAGGCAGGTGGAAACATTTCGATGTGTTTCCTTACACTTGTTGTCATGTTCACCTAGCAGCAAATAGGTACCTGGGTTGTTAGTCGACTGGTGTGGGTCGCATCCTGGGGGACAAGATTAAGGACCCCAATGGAAATAAGACAGACAGTCCTCGATGATGCACTGACTTTCTTGGGTTATCCTGGGTGGCTAACCCTCCGGGGTTAAAAATCCGAAGAAATCTTATCTTATCTTAAACATTATAATTCAGCCAATAGTGTCCACCACCGTAAGAACTGTATGAAACAGTGGTGAAAACCAAAATACTTATGGTTATGATTTTTTCCACTACAACCTTGCCACTGACGGGTGTTCATATATCCTTGAATATCCTACCACAAAAGGTTTCCAGACTCCTTAACTCCACGGAAACTACTACTCTTGTTTCAGTACCATATCTGTACAGAGTATAATCCAAAACACCCATACCACTGTCACTACCACTCACACCATACCACACCATGCCCCCCAGCACCAGAGGATCTGGCCAAACCCCTGCAAAACCCCATACTTTCCCCTCCCCTACAAGTACTCCAACCTCACTTCACACCACACACAAATATCCACGTCCAACATACTATTAATCTAGACAGTCACCCGGTCCCCCAACTGGGATGTCATCCATCCCTATCCCCGAAGGGAAACCCCCCCTATCTACCTATGCCACTCCACCACACCACACCTACCCAAAGCTCCACCAGCGCGTCTGTCAAGCCCTTTCAAGACCTTATCTGCCTCCCAATAAACCCTGCACCTCAAGTTCCTGTACCCCTCTGAAAAGATTGATTCCCACTTCCTCCCATATATCAAATGATTCCTGCATAGTGCGATATACGAGCCGCCACAGCCCCATCCTTTCCCCAACACTCACGTCCCTTAATTTCCACGACATGCAAAGTCCACCATACTGTACAGTAATCCCTTTTTATCCTATGTCTAACCCCACCCAAATCCAAGTAAATAGCCCATAACAAGGGATACCCCTCCCCCAAACCCCATAACACCCCCCATCCATCTACGAACCCCATCCAAAGTTTCACAAAATATACCACATGCAGAGCCGACTCCGGCAAGCCACACTTCTGACACCTCCCATCTTTCGCCAATCCATATGGAATAAATTCTCCCGTGATGCTACTGCCCCATGTAAAAACGAAACATCAGCTCCCGGTCCTCGCTGGCAACCGCAGATCCCAGAACCCCTTCCATATCCCTTTCCAGTCATAGACCGGATAAAGCACCTTCCTTCCACCGCCTCCTCCCCAGCACCAAACCTCATTATAACCTGGCAGCTCAACCTTTGCCGCTCATGTATAACCAACAAGCACCATAGCCAATCTCTCCATTGCCCCAGTTCCCTCGCACCCCACCACTCACCTACCTCCCCAGCACCCTTCCACCCCAGCCTCACCTCTCCCCCAACCCTCCCTCCTTACCACACAACGTTTCACATACATACACAACAATCTCCTTTCCAGCCATATCAAACCCAAACCTCCTGAAATTACCTTCTTCCTGACTATCTCCTTCCTGAGCCAATGTCTACCATGTGCCCAAATGAACTTAAAGACTCTACTCTCCAATTCTTTCACATCCCAACTTAATAAGGGAAAAATGTTGGCAATATACCATATCTTACTATATATCATGTTATTAACTGCAGTGACCCTCTGCCGCAACGTTAGCTCTCCCACCCACCAACTACTCAACCGCTCCGTCGTACTTTTAACCACATTCCACGAATTCACCTCTCTCTCCTCATCCCTGTTCCTCATGTAAACTATACCACATATTTTCACCCTGTCCACAATTTTCCACCCATACCTGCTACCCAACCCACCCCCCACCCAAGTGCCTACCTCCAACAATGTGGATTTAGCGCCATTAACCCTCATGCCAGTTGCACTGCAGAAAAACTTGATGTGAATTCCTATGTTGACCAGCCCCGCCTCTTGACACACTAACACCGTGGTGTCATCTACATATCCCATCACATTTCTAATCCCCTTATCCCTTCCCCCAACCCCTTCCCATCCCCACTAATCTGTGAAACGGATCCTGTAAGCAAGCAAAAGAATCTGGGACAGGGTTGTCCCCTGTCGCAGACCCCTTTCCATCGTAACCGCCCCTCCCAACCTACCATTTATTTGCACCCTCACACTTGCCCCTTCATATAACGCCCTAACCCAATCCAGCACTTCCAATCCAAACCCCTGCCTTTCCATTATTCCAAACTTACTCTCAGCTCCACACTATCATATGCTCCCTTCCAATCCAGCGCAAGTATTCCTACCTCAACCTCTCTATCTATGAATTTTTAATACGTTCATGTCCCTTCCCCACACCCCTTCCGGTATCCCCCTGTCCCTCCTCTATCACCCCTAACACTCTTTTAATCTATTACCTAAAATCTTAGCATATATTTTATAATTCGTATTCATAAGGACTAAAGGTCTATAATTCTCTAAAGTTTCCCTTCCTTCCCTTCCTAACTAATATCATTACCCCCATATCCATGTCCCTCCCCATTACACCTGTCCTTTTCATACCATTCATCACACCTACCATACAATCCTTTATAATGTCCCAATTCTCCTTATAAAATTCATTTGCCAAACCATCCATTCCTGGATCCTTGCCCTTACTTAACCCGTCCACTGCCTCCCACCTCCCTCTCACTGATCGTGCCCCCCAATCCCTCCCGATCTTCCCTACTCAACCTCTCCCTAATCTTTCCCAATAAAATGCTCCTTTCCTCCATACCCCCCCCCCCCACTACTCATGTGCCTTGCAAACCACTTATCAGCATACACATTCCTTCCTTCCGTGGAAGTTATCCTCATACCCTTCACATAATTCCCCATGGTTTCATCCACTTCCAGATACTCCATTGACATTCTATCCCTTCTCTGTTTACGCTTCCCCAAGACATATTGGGAGGGCCTATCCCCCACAACACATCATTCATTCCGGCTTTCATTCTGCATGCCCCAAACCTCTCATTCTGCAAAGTCAACCTATCTTTCAACAACTTAATTTCCTCTGTCATTCTATGTCCTCCCCACATATAACAGTCTTTCAAGAGGCCCTCAATGTAATTTTGTAAACCATATCGCCATCCTGCTTCTTCCCTTCCCAACCTCTGATAGTAAGTTTGGATGCTAGGCTTCCCTGTACTTACCCACCAATCCACCAAAGCCCCCTCCCTACTCCCCATCCAAAAACCACCCCACCAATCCCTAAATTCCTCCCTTTTACCATCACCCCTTAATAACTGAACATTTAATTTCCAAAAAACCCTGTACCATTTTGCAACCCCTTCTCCAAATTCAACTTCAATAACAAAAACATAAGGTGGGATTAAGTAAACCAAGTCCTAAATGATATAAACTGGGAATATTGCCTAAGCATCACGGATCCCAACCTATGTCTAGAACAAATTAACTCTGTGGTACTTGAGGTTTGGCCAAGGCAAATTCCCTTAAGAAAAAGGAGGAGAAGATGCAAACTAGAAAGAGAAGGCGCTCCTATACAGGCGAAGGCAAAGAATAACGGAGCGGCTACAGGAGGCCAATATCTCTGAAATACGTAGGGAGACACTAGTCAGAGAAATAGCAAACATCGAATTAAAACTAAAGGAATCTTACAGGAATCAAGAGACATGGGAAGAACTAAAAGCCATAAATGAAATTGAAAGAAACCCTATTTCTTTTCCTATGCAAAATCAAAGTCGAGAACAACAACCAGTATTGGGCCCCTACTTAAACGGGATGGGTCCTACACAGATGACAGCAAGGAAATGAGTGAGTTACTTAAATCCCAGTATGACTCAGTTTTTAGCGAGCCACTAACCAGACTGAAAATCGAAAACCTAAAGGAATTTTTTATGAGAGTGCCACAGAACTTGACAGACGCATGCCTTTCTGACATCACCACGACGCCAAATGACTTCGAAAAGGCAATAAATGACATGCCCATGCACTCCGCTCCAGGCCCAGACTCATGGAACTCCATGTTCATCAAGAACTGCAAAAAGCCCCTATCACATGCTTTTAACATCCTATGGAGAGGGAGCATGGACACTGGGATCGTCCCACAGCTACTAAAAACAACAAACATAGCCCCGCTCCACAAAGGGGGCAGTAAAGCAATAGCAAAGAACTACAGACCAAGTGCGCTAACGTCCCATATCATAAAAATCTTTGAAAGGGTTCTAAGAAGCAAGATCGCCACCCATCTTGATACCCATCAATTGCACAACCCAGGACAGCATGGGTTTAGAGCAGGCCACTCCTGTCTGTCCAAACTACTGGACCACTACGACAAGGTCCTGGATGCTCTAGAAGATAAACAGAATGCAGATGTTATATACACAGATTTTGCAAAAGCCTTTGACAAGTGTGACCATGGTGTAATAGCACACAAAATGCGTGATAAAGGAATAACAGGAAAAGTTGGTAGATGGATCTATAATTTCCTAACATGTAGAACACAAAGAGTAGTAGTTAACAGAGTAAAGTCTGAGGCAGCTACTGTGAAAAGCTCTGTTCCACAATGCACAGTACTTGCTCCCATCCTATTCCTCATCCTCATATCAGACATTGACAGGGATATAAGCCACAGTGCTGTGTCTTCCTTTGCAGATGACACCCGAATCTGTATGACAGTGTCCACCGTTGAAGACACTGCAAGACTCCAAGCAGACATAAACCAAATCTTTAAATGGGCTGCAGAAAACAATATTAAGTTCAATGATGAGAAATTTCAATTACTCAGATACAGAAAACGTGAAGAAATTAAAATCTCATCAGAGTACAAAACTAATTCCAACCACACAATAGAGCGAAAAACTAATGTCAAAGACCTGGGAGTGATCATGTCAGAGAATCTCACCTTCAAGGACCATAACAAAGTAGCAATTGCATCTGCTCGAAAAATGACAGGATGGATAATGAGAACCTTCAAAACCAGGGATGCCAAGCCCATGTTGACACTTTACAGATCGCTTGTTCTATCTAGGCTGGAATATTGCTGCACACTAACTGCACCTTTCAAGGCAGATGAAATTGCTGACCTTGAAAATGTGCAGAGAACCTTCACCGCATGCATAAGTGCGATAAACCACCTCAACTACTGGGAACGCTTGAAGTTCCTAAACCTGTACTCTCTAGAACGCAGGCGGGAGAGATACATTATTATATACACATGGAAAATTATCGAGGGCTTAGTACCAAACTTGCACACAAAAATCACTCCCTACGAAAGCAAAAGACTCGGCAGGCGATGTAACATCCCCCAAATGAAGAGCAGGGGTGCTACTAGCACGTTCAGGGACAACACAATAAGTGTCAGGGGCCCAAGATTGTTCAACTGCCTCCCAGCATACATCAGGGGATTACCAACAACCCCCTGGCTGTCTTCAAGCAGGCACTGGACAGGCACCTAAATTCAGTACCTGACCAGCCAGGCTGTGGTTCGTACGTTGGACTGTGTGCGGCCAGCAGTAACAGCCTGGTTGATCAGGCTCTGGTCCAACAGGAGGCCTGGTCACAGACCGGGCCGCAGGGGCATTGACCCCTGGAATTCTCTCCAGGTAGACTCCAGGTAGACACCCCACCTTCACCAACACTTCCTGATGATCTGTGAAACCCACATCCAAATATTGCACCCCTCCTACTACCATGCATCCCGTTACATAAATCCTGTCTAGTCGAGCCGCATACCCTCTTCTAACAAAAGTAGGCTCACCCGCACCTCCCACCCCAATCACGTCTTTCAAACCTACCCTCCTAAGTAAGTCCCTTAAGGCTGGAAGAACACAACCTCCACCCCTGCGGCTCCACATCCCTCTCTCTAATTACACAATTAAAATCCCCTCAACAATCGTTTTTTTTTTACATTTTATTAGTTTTCGGTACATGTAATACATATACAAACTCAAAACAATCAAAAGTGTATAAACGCAAAGAACATTAACAGTGAGTAACCTTTCCAACATCAATGGAAATAAATGCTATGTCACAAACAACAGCTCAATACGAACTGCGTGCAAGGTGATCAAATTAACATACAACAAAAGGTACACCCAGTGCCGAGACCCGACACCGATATAATTCCTAGTAATATTTTTACCATAAACAGATATGAATCGTCCTTACAAAGCATTAAGGACATGCATCCTACCTATGCCACAAATCCCAATAAGAGACCCCCCCCTCTCCACCTAACAATTTGCATTAACCTTATAAACTGTAAGCTCTATGTGCATGAGGTTACATTTAACAAAAGTATCCTAATAACTTCACACCTAACCACAAATTTTTGCTTTCATAGCCACAACAAACCTCTATACACACAATTATGTAAAAATGAATACAAACACAATTAGCATCTATTACTTTTAACTCTATAAGTTGTTATAGAAACTTGTTTTGGATGGCCCCCTTGTAAGTTGCACTCTGGGCAAGCACTGTTGACACCGACACTCTGAGACACTTCTCTCAGACTTACAAGTGGCTATGGTACAAATTTCTATCTAATTGCAGTAAGGGGAATCCACGCTGCCTACACAATACTGGAAGGGGTTTACTTACTTGAAAAAAAAGGGTGGGTATGTGTCCTGGTCTTCCTTATATATAACCCTCCTAACACCATGTGCAGTGGAGAAACTTTGTCTGCAAAAGATGGGGTAATTAGTGTCCTGCCTGCACCTCAGAGTTCCCTGGTTACTAGGATGTCCCTTGAGTAATATATGCAGTAAGTAACACTAGCTTCCAGACTGAACTTAAGAGACGATGCTGGTACATACCAACACAAAGGCGTCCGTCTGCTTAAGACCCACAGATAACTTCACTAACGTTTCCCCCAGAAAACTGGCCAGATACTGAGAGAAAGAAAGCCTAGTCTTACTGTAATGGGTCTGGATGGAGGCAGATTTCCACGGTACTTCGGGATCTCCTCCAGGGCCCCAGGACAGATGTTGGGTCACGCGGGGATGCTGTTGTGTTACAGCACGTCTTCTCCGTGTGGAGTCTGGTCTGGTAAGAACTTAGGTCACAATTTCTGACCACCACACTGCCTAGATTCGTGTGGGCTGCCAGTTGTCTCTAGCTAACATAACCTAATGCTTGCCTATTCAGGCCTATAACTACCTATATTAGGGTGCTAGAGCTACAGTATTAATACCTAACGTTGCCTTAATAATCCTACTATTAGTTTATATCTGTACAAACTTGCCTAGATGTTCCTAGGTGGATAAATCTATCAATTAAAATATACACAATAGTCACCTTCAAAAGCTGGAGTGTGTAGTTGTTTTGGTTGGGAGTGTGGGTTTATAAACTCCGAGGGCCGATCCACGGTATGTTTAAGGCTCCTAACGGCTCACTTACCCTGTGGAACTTTTAGTGACTAAAAAAGTTTCCACAGTTGTATTAATACTAACTACACTTATACATGTGTAAATTCATGACCTACAACAAGTGTGGTGCATACCTGATGTCCTATCAGAATACCATCAACCTGCCACAGAGTATCTTCAAAAGTAAATTACAAATCGAAATTCACGGTAACCACAACATGTTTCAGTTACCCTTACCATCTACTGGTAAGTACAAACCAACCCCCAACACATTCACACCAGTTACAACCCAAACACACTCCCCCTCCCTCCCCCGGCTTCAGAGGACCAGCCAAACCCATGTACAACCCCTGACTCCCCCCCACCTTACCAACTTCACCAACATCCATTCCACCCCTTCATACATCTCATTCACTACCCAAAACCCTAACGTCACTTGTCACAGCATAGAATGTCAACCGTCACCTATCTCCTAAAACAAACATCCCTTCCCTAGACCCCAACCCTACAGGTCAAGCCCACTCAAACCCTCCAAACCTCTCAATAGCCCCTTGACACTTAATGATCTGTAATCCTCCGAAAATACAGAATCCCAACCCTTCCCATATAGCAAACGATTCCTACACTTGGTTGGATATATATGAGCTGCCACCGCCTTTATTCTTTCCCGAATGCCCACCTCTCTCAATTTCCATGACACACAAACAAAATCCACCATGCAGTACATTAAACCCTTTTTGTCCTATAACACCCCCAAATCCAAGAAAATTGCCCTTAACAAAGGTACTCCCCCTCCCCCAATTTCCTCAAAACCCATCCCATCCACCACCATACCCCTCCAATGCTTCACAAAAATATATGGCATGCAAGACGGTCTCCGGCTTGCCACACCTCTCACAACCCCATCTTTCACACACCCCATTCGAAATAAAATCTCCCTTGCTGCAACCGCCCCATGTAGAAACCTATACATCAGCTCACGATCCCTTCCCGATAAACGTAATTCCCGAAACCCCCCCCAAATTCCTTTCCAGTCATAAACTGGATATATAGCCTCCCCCTCCAGCACCCCCACCCCACCTCCTAACCTCATAAGCACAGCTACTTTTAAATTTTGCGGTTCCTTTATGACCATCATATTGCGCAGCCAATCCCTGCACTGTACCAGATCCCTCCCCTCCCACCATTCACCCAAATCTCTCAAAACTCCCTCCACCCTGGTCCCTCCATCCCCCCCCTTTTCATCACACAACGTTTCACATACATGCACATCAACCTCTTCTCCAGCCAAATCAGACCCAACCCCCCCTGTGGGGAATTAAGAGATTACCTGTCTGGGCTTCACCGCCACTTACAACAAATAATCTCCCGGGGAGTGGACCGACTAGTATAATTTTACCGCGGTTACCCCCGTTGAGGCGTGTGAGAAAACTTGCCCCACTCCTGGTCACATTTAAGGGGACCCTTCGATATTCTCACTCTAAATCCACATCTATCCTTGACCAGTTTATTAAGAATGAGTAACACCAATGGTTACGGTATTGTTAAATTTTGTGGACTGTATGGGTTAATGTCTGACTGATTGGGGAGAAGGAGGAAAGAGTACAACTTAATATCACTCACCCTTTATCCGTGTCATTGCTGTTCACTTGAAGATTCCGTCATTATCATTCCCACCGTAAACCCACATTATCCCAACATACCTACTGGCCAGACGGTTGCTAAGATAACAAGAGTACTTACAGTGGGGAAGAAACAACATTCTTGTCGCTATTCTTCGACGGATCTCGTGGTCCTGCTCGGTAGATTATTCTTCCGGCAAGACGATGATGTTGGTGGTTGTCCCGATGAGTCAAGAAGATTGATCCCTTGAACTCTCTGACGCCCACGGGACCGGGCCAACTTTAACCCTGAGCTAAAACATTTTTTGACAGTTGTGACAGGCCCATAGACATAAAAAAGACATAAACATTTTTTGCTTCCCCTTCCGACTAAATCTATAAAAAAATTAATCCCAAAAAAGGGCCAAAATCTGGAACCCCCTGCCTGAAAACTCTGAACTGCAGACACAACCTCCATTTTAAAAAGCCCTTAAAAAAAACATCTTATCTCACTTACCCCCCCCTTTAAAAAAGAAAAAATTTTTTAACCAAAAAAAAATTTTTTATTTTTTTTTTGCACAAAACCACGAAAATACACTTTTGATATCGTGTTCCCCCTTAATTTGCACATTTCAAACCCAAAAATTTTTAATACTTATTGCTCCATAATCTTAAGCTAGTCATAAGTTTGCCAAAGAACTCCAATATAGAAACTTTTTGCCAATATTCCCTTTATCATTAATATATAAACTAATTCCCAATTTTTAACTAATTTTAAACTAAATTTTAAATTCCCAGTACCTAAATTTTGAAACCTAACCAAAACCCCTTTTACAATCTGTATACCCATTGTTACTTTTGAGTAAATAAAAGACTGCCCAAAATAGGCGAGGGATATTATTGGCCATTTGTAATATCAACTTTAATGTATAATTAAAAACCCCCCCCCTTGTATTACAGAAATAAAGAATTTGAATTTGAATTTGGGGAATTTGAATCAAATAATTTTATCTTTGTCTTCCTTAAACAACGTTTCACAATGCCTATCATTCTTTCGTAAAATCCGCCGTGCCATGGGGTTAGGAGGAATGAATCTCCAACGACAATTGCGTTGATTCATCATCTGTTGTACTTCTGGCTGCTCAAAAATCTTGTTTATGTAAGCAGCACCAGCAACAATATTCGTTGCATTGTCTGATATCATCAGGCCTGGGACATACCCTTCTGGCTGCAAACCTTCTAAATAATTTAATAAAGGTTTCCCAGCAGACATGTCAGTGGCTAACTTCTAGATGTACTGCTCTAGTCGTAGCACAGGTGAACAAACAGATGTACACCTTGATAGAACTTTGTCAACTGTTTTAGTTAAAATTATTGATTCCAGTGTAATCTCTCCTGTCTTTTTTTACTCAAATAGGTGACATGACATACTCTTTCAGAAGGATATGAGTGGACCTGGATACTGTGTATACTCGCATATCATAATGACGACAAATGTCCCAGTCCCTTATTTGTTTTTTCACACTTTGTCTACCTTGAAGTATCTTAATGGATTACATCGTATGCCAAACAAAAAGTGTCCTTCACCACCATGTAACACGTTACTAAGGGCATTTGAATAATTAGTCTTGGTAGCCAATGATTCTTGGGGATCAATACTGGATGGAATTATTTCCTTAGGTAGTGAAAGTTATGAATTCTTCCTCGACATCATATAATCTTTTCTGAGTCAAGGATAAAGTCCTAAAGAATTAATCATATCAGGTTTCTTTGGAAATTTATCCTGAGTTTCCAGAAATTTATACTCTGTAGAGAAAACATCTTTCTGTATTAACATCAGTATTTAATGGGTTCAATAATTCATAATTTGGTTTTATCCCTTTAATGAATTTAAAGACAAGAGCTGTAACTCTTAGAGAGTTTACCAAGATGATGTTAGATCCATCAATGTCTATTTCTTTTGTGTCATATGTTAAACAGATTATTTGAAAGTTCATGCAAACAGGGCAAGCTACTGATGAAAGTTGGTTCAGTCAAATGGAAATTGATTAGGAGAACTTGGAACCACATGGGGGGCCCAGGAAACGTGGAGGCTAAGATGATGGAGGTGGTACTGGAAAACCTTATGTACCAACACGTAGAGGACACTACCAGAGAGATGAGAGGATGAACCAGCAAAACTGGACCTAGAATTCACATGAGTAGTGCAAATATTGAGACATCACATATGAAAGAAGACCCCTCGGGGACAGGGGCAGTGACCACATGGTTCTGAGCGTCGAATACATAGTAGGAAGTTATAAGTGGAGAAAGAAAGCAGGAAGACAGGATGAATGAAGACAAACTACAAAGAGAGGGGAATACACAGTCATGAAGAATTTTGTGCCAGGATCAATGGGACAGAGAACTGGCAGAGAAAATGGAAATAAATGAGATGATGGAATATGTGACAGCAATATGCAAAGGAAGCTGAAGAGAGGTTTGTACCCAAGGATAACAGAAATAACGAAAGCAGGATCAGCCCTTGGCTCACCCCAAAGGTGTAGGGCCAAAACCAACTGTGCTAGAGAATGGAAGAAAGTATAGAAGGCAAAAGGACCCAGAGAATAAGGAGAGCAGACATTGAGCCCAGAAATGAATATGCACATGTAAGAAGGAAGCCCAACGACAATACAAAAATGACACATGTGACCCAAAGCCAGTCTGACCTGAAGCTGTTGGACAGCCCATCAGGCAGGGAAAACAACAGTCAGACCAGGTGTGGGATGAGGAAGGAAAGAGAGATATCACAGAAACGACCTTGAAGGCTATGGCCAGGGGAGCTCAATATAGAGATTCAAAAGAAGTGTTCACAGAGAGACAGAAGGGACTCAGAAAGTTGGAGGGTGGGGTACCATTAAGTGTTGGACACAATACATGCAACCGAGGAGGACGTGAAGAGGCTGCTAATCGACTAGACACCTCAAAAGCAATGGGGCCAGATAACATCTCTCCATGGGTCATGAAGAGAGAAAAAGAGGTGCTATGTATACCACCAGTGTCACTGACATGTATAAGAATGCAAAGTCATGAAGAGTTATCACGAGAAGAGTGAATTGGAACAGCTTCAAAGTGAATGAGCTTATCCTTCCACAACCAGCACGGTTTCATGGACCCGTCCTGTGTCACACACCTAATGGAGTTCTACAGAAGCAGGGTGACAACAGTAAGACAAGAGAGAGAGGGTGGGTATATTGCGTTTCTTGGACTGTAAGAAGGAGTTAGACAGTTTCACACAAAGTTAGTGCAAGCTGGGACCGAGGGAATGCATGGGGAAGACAACAACGGAGTCATGGTACGTGGCGAGGTGTCAGAATGGAGTGACTGTGACAGGCAGGGTTCCACAAGGGTCAGTCCAAGGACCAGTGTTGTTTCTAGAATTTGTGAACATGGCGGAAGAAATAGACTCAGAGAAGTGTTCCTGTTTGCAGATTATGTGAAGTTGATGAGGGCAATTCAATCGGACGAGAACCAGGCAGAGCTACAGTGATCTGGCTGGGCTGTAGGCCTGGTCAGGGAAACTTCGGCTCCTGGAGTTCATCCCCACCAAGAGCAAGTCATGAAGGTGGGGAAGGCATGAAAGACCGTGGAGCAGAATACAGTCTTGGGGGCCAGATACTGCAAAACCTCACTCAAAGGAAAAGGATCTAGGGTTGAGTATAACACCTGACATCTTCTGAGAGCGCACATCAACCAAATAACTGCTGCAGCATACGGACTCCTAACAAACCTAGAATAGCATTCCGACATCTCAGCAAGGGAATCGTTCAGGACCAGTACACCGTTTGAACCCACACCAAGTCAAGTACGTAAGGAAACTGAGAGAAAGTGAAAGGTTTGCAACAAGATTAGTCCCGGAACTAGAGGCATGTCCTACGAGAAGAGGTTAAGGGAAATCGACCTGACGACACTGGAGGACAGGAGAGATAGGGGAGATATATTAACAACATATCATCTTTGTATGTATTATTTGTGTGTGTGTATGTTTATGTTAGGTTCTGTTTACTCACTATTTGTGGTTGCAGGGGGTCTAGTTGCGCTCCTGGCCCCACTCTTCATGATCGTTACTAGGTCACTCCCACTCTCTCATGCTCCATGAGCTTTATCAAAATCTCGTCTTAAAACTGTACATGGTTCCTGCCTCCACTACATTACTTTCGAACTGTTCACTTCCTGACAACTCTATATTTGAAGAAATACTTCCTAACATCCCTTTGACTCATCTGAGTCTTCAACTTCCAATTGTGACCCCTTATTTCTTTGTCCCATCTCTGGAACATCGACTTTATCCACCTTGTCAATTCACTCATAGTATTTTTTATGTCGTTATTATGTCTTCCATGTCCTCTTGTCCTCCAGTGTCGTCAAAGGCTAGGTTCCCATGTATACCTTTCTTCGTAGGACATTTCCCTTAGCTCTGGAACTAACCTTGTGCAAACCTTGCACTTTCTCTAATTTCTTGACGTGCTTGACCAGGTGTGGGTTATAAGCTAGTTATATACTCCAGTATGGGCCTGACGTACACGATGTACAGTCTTCAACGATTAATTTGCTGTGAGGTATCGGAACGCTTTTCTTAGGTTTTGCCAGGCGCCCCTTATGCTGCAGAAGTAATCTGGTTGATGTGGGCCTCAGGAGATGTGCTCGGTATTATACTCACCCCAAGATCTTTGTCCTTGAGTGAGGTTTGCAGTCTTTGGCCACCTAGCCTATACTCTATCTGCCGGTCTTCTTTGCCTTCCACCAATCTTCATGACTTTGGATTTGGTGGTGTTAGAAATTCGAGGAGCCAGCTGCTGGACCAGGCTTCCAGTCTGTCCAGGTCTCTCTGTAGTCTCTGATCCTCATCGTATGTGTGTGTATTAGTGAATAGATGCCAAGAATTCTTTTCTCTAATATCAACATAACTGCAGTACGCATAATTAGTCGTTTAAGTTTTTAATCACCTTATTATGCAACAAAAAACTAAATATTTTATATAAATTTCCACCACATTCAGAGGGACCACTGAATCAAGGCAACATTTATTCTTATTACTTGCCTTTCTCCTACTTCCACTTACACACTATTACTACTACTGCCTTTCTGCCTTACCTCAACCTTTTCTTCTACTACAACTGCCACTACCTGCCTTACCTCAGCCACTACTACTTCTACTACTACTGCCACTACCTGCCTTACCTCAACCACTACTACTTCTACTACAACTACCACTACCTGCCTTTCTCTACTACTACTCCCCACCTCTCTTGTCCCGTCCTGCTCCAGCTGAAAGCATATACTAAGCTCCTTCTCTCCTTTCTCTTAATTAACTGACTTTGTAGTCACTGAAACATTCCTGACCAGGAACGTCGTCGTAAGCTCCTCCGTCCATGTGCGTTTTTGTGTAACATTAGGTTATCTCTGAATGTATCACTCAATCCCGACTCATTCGACGTTTTAAGAGATTAACCGCACATTTTCATAGCATTGTAATTGTTATCAGGACGGCAATGCTTCGTTACCTATTGGATGATTGAGACATTATCCAGGGAATCCTGCTTATCCTATTATAAGTTCAGTTAGATCAGCTGCATATGATCTATATGCGAAGTTGGTAGGCTGTCGGATGTGCTCATTAAGTATAATGCTTAGGTCTCACTGACAGATTTAAAAAAAAAAAAATCTGTATGATTTATACACTTGTGACTCCAATATACCAAACTTGCTAGTATAAGTCGAAGAGGAATTAAACAAATTCTCTATGCAGTCCCCCCTATCATTATTGTGAATTGATTAAACTTTGTCTAATGGATTGTTAATTTGTATTTGAAGGGAAATAATATACCAAAACCAAAATTGTTCAGAGATTTCGATGATGTTTCTTGTTTGTGGCTGAAAGATCAGGTAGCTGAAGATTTTTATGAATGTTTGAACCTTTTGGCCCATTCGATTAGCTCTTAGTTGAAGGAAAAAGAGATAACAAACTATAATTTTTAGACGTACTGGTCAGAGAGAGGGCAAGAATTTAAGAATTAACAACGGTATATAGAAAGACGCTAATGCGTATTCGTATATCCATGATTATTAGTCATGAAATGAGGTCGGAAAAGGATGCCAAAAATACGAAGAGGGAAGAAAACGAACTTCGGATGTGTGTGCTACAAGTCACCAGCACCAGGACAGTACCTGTGAATTTCCTTTTATATGTGATATACTAATGTTCAAAATTTGAAGCTTAGAAGAAGAGGCGCTCTAAAGTCATCGCAGGAAACTTAGGAACCTCTTGGAAGACAGAAGAATATGATAGTAAGTATATATTCCTTCTGTCGGGATGTACCTAGTAAAAAAAATATTTCACTTTTCCATTAATTCAAATATTCATGTTATTCGGCAGAACTATGTCACTAGGCTGTCGTATAGTGGTGTTGGCGGCAGCTGTAGTGAAACTCAGCCCCAGACTTAGTCAAGATGTGGGTGAACCCGTGGAGCAGGTGAGCTTGACGGTGAACCAGGTGTTGGAGCAGGTGAGCTTGACGGTGACCCAGGTGTTGGAGCAGGTGAGCGTGATGGTGAAGCAGGTGGTGGGCATCATCTCCGGCTGTCACCTGGTACTCATCACCACTTCTCAAAACTCACATTACCTCCATAATACTAAGAGTGGTGTCTACTTATTATAATTGGTTTAAATGTGTAATATGTATAGTCACATTTTTAACAAGGCTAGCATATTTACGTACACAAATAACCCGCATAAGTGCCAGATTACGACGATGTTCGGTCCGACTTGGACCATTTACAAAGTCACACTAACACAAAGGAGAGGGGTATTATATATGGAGGCAGCAGACAGGGGACGGAACAAGAGAGGTAGTAGGAAAGGAAGAAGAGAGGTAGTGAGTGAGGTAGTAGGAAAGGAAGAAGAGAGGTAGTGGTAGAGGTGGCAGTGGTAGTATTAGTGGATTCAGTCAAAAACTAAGAAAGAGGAACATTGCAAGAAGACATTGAAAGAAATAATTTCCTTTTTTTTTTTTTTTTTTGTTTTAATTGCCTAACAAATGTCTTCATATAAAATAAACTCCTTTGGATCAGAGCTGAACACTTACGTAAGTATCTTCCTTGAAAAGGCATACTTCAATTATTTAATGTTCAAAATAATTTTATACCATTTCGAGAAAAACAATGGCTCCCATACACTTTTTTAATGAAGGATTCACGAGCGTTGAAATTTTGATGTGAAATTAGTTTTGAAGAATGTCCTGTGTAATTTAAGCAGATGTTACCTGCACTTGCTGTTGTGCAAGAACCTTCCACTAAATATGGTATAGATGACCAGGGTTGAAAGTTGAGAAGATCGAATAAGGCGTTCTACAAACCATAACATTATGACCGACTCAAGCATAAAATCTTCCAAAATTATAAATTAAATTTAAGCTTTGAAGCTTTAAATGGCCAAAAAATACGACTTTTCATTTTTTTTTTTTTTTTTTTTTGC